>JANSTX010031421.1:0-14153 GCA_027564355.1 Penthetria funebris | reverse complement strand
AAAAAACTAAAAATAAAACTACAAGTTTCAAATAAAATTATAAAAAAAAAGGAAAGAATTTCAAAAGTACTCTACCATTATAATTTTAATAGTAAAATAATTATGCCTCAACCTTCTTCTTCTCCTTCTTCTTCTTCAAGAAAGATGGTGTCCTTAAACCTTTTTTCTTTTTTTTGTCTTTTTTAGGAGAGCCCTCAGTCGACATATCCTTAAAAAAAATAAAAAAAAAAAATATACAAAATTAATGAACAAAAGATATAATAAATGAAATTCATTATAGCAAGTAAATTAGTACTTCGCAAGCGAACATGCAAGTCTGCAAAAACAAGATAATGATTTATATAAAAAATGCTTCAAATCTAACATCGAAAGAAAAAAAATTTCGGAGATCACCATATGTAATTACATAAAATCTGTTTAAATATATCATTAGCAGCTGCATCATCATCAAATCCGTCTAATTTTACTATATATCTTGAGAATGTGTCCGTATTACACATCGTTTAGTCTATCTAGTAGGCTGGTGCGGTCTACTAATATTTGTACGTTTTTCTCTGCCACAAAAACAGCATTCGGAACATAGAAAAATTTCACATTAGTCGTAGACGTAACAGAATATTTTGATTGGTGTATTTCAAATTTTTCGTATGATATACCCATTCATTGACAAGATAAATTAATGTGTTACATAGTTTTGATGTTATTGATGACATGAGTTGTTGTGCGTTGAACATAATTTTAGTTTTTATTAAAATATTCTATATTTTTTTAAAATTACCAAACTCTTTATAATGTTAACTATCAGAGCATTGTCTCAATAAAGAACCTTTAATGCGTTAGACACAATATTCATTGACATTGAATGCCTTTCCCAGTCGTATTATTATTCGTTAAAAATTAAAATAACATTTATGTTATATTCGTTACAATTTTCAACTATTTCCTCATGTTAGTTAGAATCAAACTTGTTAGTTAATTGTGTTTATCTTTTTAAAAAATTTATAAATATGCGATACCAAATTAATTTATGGTAGATAATTCTCAAATTTTTTGATAACACCATTTAGTTGCAATTAATATTTTAATAGCAAATTCTCTGTGATCATTTTAAACTTTATATTATATTTGTTACAGGTCCTACATGGACTCATTCATGTTAATCATTTGTTTTAACCAGGTTGTTATTTTTGAATTTTTTTTCCAGGTGATTTTGAAATAAAAAATATAATGATTTTTTTATGAAAGTAGATCATTTAAATAACAACTCGATTTTTCTCCACTTTTGGGGGTAGGTGTTAATTTAAAAATTAATAATTATCAACAATTGCTATAGATTTATTAATTTTTAGAATTTAATAGAATAAAATATTATAAATAAAATGTAATTATTTAGCCTATAAACTTACCTCTTTACTGCTATGCGAAAATGTGCTTACATGTGCATCGGAATGATCGCCGTTTTGTACATGTTCACCTGTAAAATAAAATATTATAATATAAATTTAAGATATTTGCTTCCTATCTTCATTTATTTTTTTTTTTTTTTTGTATCGAAGCAATATAATGAAATAATGTACTTTTCCTAACAATGATTAGATTAATATTTTCAAAAAAGAAAATCTGAATTTTATTAGTATTTTAATAAGAAAAATAAAAAATATATATATAGAATATTTAGAATTAAAGTTCCTTTCTAAAAATATTCAACTAAAATTCTGGGAATTTCACGGCCATTCTTAACGAATAACTTTAGTGAATATAGAAAAGTACTTTAATTTTAAATAAATAAAAACAGAAAAAATTATGATTACAGAATTAGTAAAGAAAATTTTAGTAAGTACATGCAATATAATATTAAGGATGCAAAAATTACCTATGGACGACAATATACATTCGTTCATTACCACAAAAATAAACAATCTGCTGCAATAAATTACTTCAATATCTTTGACTGCATTACTTTGTCATTCAATACATTATTTACAACACCCTGATATACATATAAAGTATATTCGTTACTTCTAAATTTTGGAATTTCTTGCTTAGTCGAAGTTATTTTTTAGTAACTATTTTTTTTTATTAATTTCAATTCTAAATTTCTATAATTATTATTATTTAGGACAATTTTTGAGAAATTGTTGAGGGCTCTCAAGACGGATTATTAATCAAATTTAAATTTTGCACACATAAATTTAAACATATAATATAATTTGCAATGATAAAAACGAATGTTAGGAAAACGGTATATTGAGAGGATCGCAAACCATAACATGCATAATTTCTACAAAATTGTTCATCATGTCATATTATAATTTAGTTGCTTCTAATACGTCTATTGAAATAAAAAAGTAGCTTATTTTTTTTCACTTTTCTTTTGAACAATTATAGATTTCATATTTATCTCGTCACTAATCTATTCCTTCGTATTAAAATTGACAAAACCACGTACATCTTTATGAATTCACCTTAATGCTGCATTATTTTGGAAATCATTTCTGCTCTTATGATACAACAAAAGATATGCTAATTATGGTGTACACGCATTTGTTTGTTACAAAGCAAGACCGTATCTCATAATATGAAATATATAATATTAATAGAACAAAATGTAAATATTATTTATTATTTAAATATTACTACATAGTTATTTAATATTTTTATCTATTTAATTAATATGTTAATTTTTTGGTTAATATACTCGTTTAGCTACTTTAGCACATTTTCGGGAACGAAGTGCTCGAGATGTTTGAGGTGAAAGTATATAAATAAATAAACAGATTGCACAAGTTTTATAGGATAAGTAATTTTTATTCGAAACATATTTTTTTAAACCTGTCAAATGACATACGAATATAAATACATATATTTAATCTGAGAAAAATATACTGTTTTATTTTTTATAATCATCTAAACTTTTACGCCTCAAAGGCGCATATCGCGACATTACGATGTTCTTATACTGAGTGTGACGAACGGAGTGGCACACTATCATCCAGGTTACTCAACCAATCTTTACGTCTACGCGCGGTGTCGCCGATAACACGATCACAGAATATATCAGTAATGGCGTGCTAATGTTGTGTTTGTCGACAAGTTGAAAAAACAACTCAACGGCAAATTAGGTAGCTGGGGATTTATGCACCTCTACTGAAATATTCAAATGTATATAACTGAATAATTATTGATATTGATATTTTATTTGACATTTGACATTTTTTTTTGTTGTTGAAATGTTCCTTTAACAAGTGTACACACGCCATTACAATTTACCGTAATCGATTTACCAGTGACACCGCGTGGGATACCGATGGATTGAGTAACTTCGATGATGATGATAGTTGGTCTTTCCATTCGCAATTACTTTTCTTTTTAGTATAATGCAGTTTATTAATCTTATTTAAGAAATGCATTAATTTATTAAAATATAGCAAGGAAAATTATTTATGTTTACATTTTGTATAATTTTGTTTTTTTATTAAATAAATTTCAAAATATTCTTAAGTAAAATAGTGTGTTGTGTTTTGATTCTCTTTAAGAGACTGTTACTAGAAGAAGCCTACATACATATATTTCTATTTTTCAGAAATTATAACAGTATTTTTTCATGTTTTTTATAAAATTAGCAAAATTGTTGAAAAAGTAAAAGTACGCTTTTAATTCAAATTATAGTAATTTAAATCATTGAAAAATATATAATATAAAAAACTAATAATAAGATAAGTTGTAATTAATTAAGTATTACTCATCCTCAAAAAATGCAAATATATTCGATATTTTTAATTAACTTCTTGTTTTTGATTTATTTGCATTTTATTGTTATAAATCATATTAGAGGAAGAAATATAAATTTTTAAATATATAATATATTATTAAAAAAATTAAAAATAACTCTTTGTAATATTAAATTCATTTATAGAAGAAACGTAACACATTGAGATCTTAATAAATATTTCGAACAGACATAGACTTTAAGGAACAAAAATCAAAAGATACAATTAAAAATAATCAATCAATTTTCATCATCGTCTGATAATAAAATAGTCATTAATTGTTGTAAAAATTTATGATTATCATCATCATCTTGTAATGTATATACTGGTTGGTCACAATTAATTTTAGCTTTCTCAATTTCATTATTTAAACCATCAACTACTTCATTCATATCCCTATCGATATTATCAAAATTAATATTATTAATATGTTGTCCACATAATTGAATTGCATTTTTCAATTTTGTCGTACAATTATCAAATTCATTAAAATTCGTTTCCAATAGTTTATCATTAGCAATTGTAAAACTATCAATTTTATAATTAAATAAATTAATATTATCATTAAATGTTGGATGATCAGAAATTGGTAATTGCAATTGTTCAATATTTAAATTAATATTATTATCCTCATTCTTTTTATTACATGATAATTTTTTATTGTTTTGATTTTTCTTATAAATAGTTTTTGATTGAGGATTATTTGAAAGCGATACCCATAAACGTGGTGATCCTCTTAATGATTGTTTAGATTGAAATGTACTCACAGATGTTAATATCTTATTAGTTAATTCATTTGGTTTGTCAAAAAATGGATTACATGAAAATATTGCACTTGAATTACAATAATTTGAATTCGATTGTATTTTATTTTGTGTTAAATTTGTTGATTTCAATTCTTGTGGAATAATTGATAAAGTTGATGATAGTGTTGTTGATGATAATGTTGGTGCTGAAGATTGTACATTTGTTGTTGCATTTTTAAGATTTTTACAATTTATTTTTCCCTTAGAAACATTTAAAATATTTTCAGTTATAAAATTTCGTTTATTTTTTTTATTATTAATATTATTATTATTGTTAATAATAATTTTATTTTCGATAAATGATTTCTTACGAAGTTTATTAACATTATACAATGGCACATCTTTTCCTAAACTAATTCGACGTCTTTTGTTCATAATTGTAAATGTTTCAGTTGAATGTACTGATTTCATAGAATCGGTTGCCGTTATTTGTGAATATTTATCACTACTACAACTAGAATTGGTACACTGAGATAATTGTCTAAAAAAATGATTATATTTAATGTCATCGTTCAGACAATCATTAGAAACATTACAAGAAAATGATTTATTTAATTTTACTGGAATTGGAATTTTTGATGTAGTTGTAGTTTGAATTAATGATCTTGATGTAGTAGCAGAAGTTTTATCTACTATATAATCATTATTTTGAATATTTTTGAAATTACTCATATCCTTTAGAATATCATTTGAATTTTGACAATGATCATCATTTGATGTTACTGTATCAATATCCGATACATCTAAATTTGTAAATTGACATGGAATAATTTCGTCAAATTTACTTGGTGTTGAGGCTGATACAACAATATGTATTTGATTATCATTTGAAAGATTTATATCAGATTTATTTACTATATTTATAGACGATGGTGATTTCTGATTACTTTTAAGTATTTCAACTTTTATTTTGAAAAAAACTGATGTTTCATCACGATCTAATTGTGATGTTTCAATTTTACTTAAAATTGATTCTTTTAATGAATTTAAATCAGAATCGTTTTCATTTATTTCATCAATTGAATTGTTGGTAATAGTTTGTGCACTACTGATAGAGAAGAAACTTACATCCTCTTCACAATTATTATCACATTTAGATTCTAATATATTTTTATCATCATCTTCAATAGCATCATAAAAATGATCTAATTGATTTACATTCATGTTATCATTATCAATTAGTAATTGATCAATTTCATCTTGTTGATTAGAAACGTTATTATTATTATTATTAATAATAATATCTTCAGTAACATTATTATTATGAGTATTTTTATTATATTCAACATTATTAATATTATCACCATTATCAAGTTTATTAGTGTTTTGATCATTAATATTATAATTATCAATATTATAAGTAATTTTATCAACAACATAATTAACATTATCATTATTATGAATATCTATTTTATAAGTATTTCTATCATGATCATTTGCATTATCAATATCGTAAGTAATTTTATCAACAACACCAGGATTATTAACATTATCATTATTATGAATATCAAATTTATTAGTATTTCTATTCTGATGACAATTATAATTTTTATTATATTTATTATGATCAACGTTATTAGGGTCATAATCTTTAATATTATAATCATCAATATTGAAAATGATTTTATCGACAACCATAGGATTCATAACATTATCATTATTATGAAAATCAACATAATTGGCATTATCGTTATTATGGATTGTAAGCATATTATGATCATCATTAATCAATGTTGAATTCAACGGAACTGCATTACAATTATCTGTTGTTGAACAATTAATAATCACATTTATTAATTTATTGTAATCATTATCTAAAAATGGTTCCGAGTGATCAATTGAAAATTGATCATTTTGTTTGTTAATATCATTATTTTTTGCAGTAACATTATTTGTACTATCATTTGCCAAATCATGGCAATCATCACGATAAACATCATATGTAGTATTTTTTGTTTCGAATTTGAAAACATTATTTTTTGGGGGTAAATTTTCTATTTCAATTTCACATTCATTTTGTGATAAATAATGATGATCTTTTGAATAATTTTCATCATCAATATTATCATTACAACTTTCTTCATCCATTGAGATAGTAGTGGCGCTTGCATTAAATACATCATATTTTCTATAATCTACATTTGAGTCACCATATTTTCTATAATCTAAATTTGGTGATTCATTGGTATAATTTAAATTTGACAACTTTTTGAAAAAACTATTACCATTCTCCTTTTGATCATTTTTTATGGCTAATAATTTCTTTTCGAATACAGATAATAAAGAATTATGCAGTGATGTTAAATTTTGATTGTTTATCGATTCAAAATTAGTTAAGACATTATCATCGTTACTATTAGTTAAATTGGAAATAATAATTCCCGTATCTTCTTCTAAAATTCGTTCAAAGCTGTTACTTTTATTATTATCTTCTTCGACATTGCCATTAATAATTTTTTTATTAACATTTTCACTTTCATCTTCATAAATTGTACTTAAAGTGTTTAATTGAACATTATTGGTGGTAGATGATAGTTGAATTGCATTTCTTCTATTAATGATAGAATTATTTTCATTTGAAAAAATGCCGTCCTTAATCAATAATGATAATTTTATACGTTTATTATTATCAATACATTTTTTATTATTGAATAATTTATATTTTGTATACGAAAGACGTTTGCGTTTCATTACATTCGGTACAATGTCATCGGAATAATTAAAATATTTTTTTGTGGAAAATAAATCTTCCATTGACATATCTCTTGTCATTGCAACATATTTTGATGGGAATCTTGAATAATGATAATGATATGGTTTCTTATATTTTGGACTAATAAAACCAAAATGTGATAATGTTCGATATGGTGGTGATGTACAATAGGGTATGTTAAATGAGGTCGGAATTAATGTTGATGGACTATCATCAAATATATTATTCAATTCGGATTCAATGTTCTTTTGATTGTTGTGATAATGACCAATCTCAATATCAATATCATCATTATATTCATTATTATAATTATTATTTATATTAAGGTATTCACTATCGTCACTAGTGTCATCATTGCAAAAACTAATATGATCATTATTAATAGTTTTAATGTATATATGATTATGATTATTACTATTATTATTATTATTATTACTATTATCACTATTAGAAATTATATCAATTTCATTGCTAAGAATTGGATTAGTTAACAGCATCATATTAAGATCAATATCATTTTTTTTACATTTATCATCAGTACACTCATTCATGTTATCATCAATGTCAGAAGTATCAATAAGTTCTATATCATCGCTACTAACACAATTAAAACTATTATTAAAAAAACTAAATGATGAATATAAACTATCGGAAAGAGAAATTGATGTTGAAACAGTTGAATCATCAATTGAAAGAAAATCTATTAAATGAGATTTTTCCATTTCAATTAATTGTTTAAGTGCAACTTTTGAGTTCAATCTAATTTTACAACATTTCTTATTTACATTATATTTATATAATGAACATGATTCCTCGAAAAATTCATCAATTATCCCCCCATTAAAATTATTATCGTTCAAATTTTCACCAGACTTGAAAATTTCTTCATTTGTATTAAATTCTTCTTGATGATTCGTCGGCATAGTTTTATTATTATTATTATTAGTTAATTGTGCTGTGTGGTAAAATAATAATGGAAAGAAAATATGCATTAAAATAAGTTATAGTGCAAGAATATTAATGGAGGTCATCAGTGCAAAAAAATAAAAAATAAAAAAAATAAAACATTAAGTTTCTACTATCATCACTTATAAGTATGTAATGATAATAACAAAACTCAATAATGTGTATAACAATAACTATAATTTGTGTGACGAATAAAGTGGTCGAGTGTCAGTAATGGCGATTTATTGAGGCTAAAAAGATGATCTTATGCATACGCTAATATTAATATATTTGACTAGATACTCGTATTATTCCATACAAAAATTAATTTAAAGAAAGTCAAAACCTAAAACTTTACTCTTTTAAATGCCTGTTATATATTTAAGAATATTCTTCTTCAGAAATATATGCAATCAGCCTTCATCAATTCATGAAAATCGGTATGCAATTGAAAAAAATAGCAAAAAAAATACAAACAATAGAAAACTTCATTAATTATTTGGTATACATTTATATACAGATTCAAGTGGTTATAATGAACAAGTAGGACGCAAAAACTTATATAATAATTTTATTATGATAGTTACGAGGCTAAAAGTCAAACGAACAATCCAATAATTGAAAAGCAAACTCGCATCATATGGAGTTTCTGGAGGAGGAGATAACGTTTTTATACCAAAATATGAATTTAGAGTAAACGAATCAATTATACTGGAATACATATGTGGAGTAACATTGAGAATCAATTTAATGAGACTATTTTTTAAAACAAACTATACACATGAAATTCAAATATACTGAAACTTCTGTAACTGTGAAACAAAAACGAATTTAAGAATGAGTGCATCTACAAAATTGGCTCCTTGTGAACAAAATTTATCATTAACTGATGAAAAAGCCATTACTATGTCAAACGGATTTACATGTAGCTTCAGCATATAATAAAAACAGCATTATTTAATCGTATACACATTAACGGTACAATGCAATATGTTATACACCAGTAATCTGTTAAAGTATCTGTCCATCTAAGTTTAAAAAACCTTTTGCATAATATTTAAATATATGAGCTGCCGTCGTAAGAAAAATTAGCGAGATTATTATTTGCACTGTTGACCTCCAAATATTTAAAAATTAAGAAATTATAAATAAGGAATTGTTAATTTTTGGTTTAAATATTTAGATAGATTTTGATTTTTAAAATATGAATTAATGAAAAATCACTTAAAAAAAAAAAAACTTGTAAAAGCACAATACAAATTACCTTTGCCCGTAGGCGGTTTTCCGGAATGTACTCTTTCCATGCTGAGAAAGTCGACATTCGCTAAAATAAAATTAAAGACAAAAAAGAAAACATAATACAAAACAATAAAATAAACAAAAACTATATGTACGAGATATATTCAAATATGTAAAAAAAAATGTGCAAATTTATTTTATTATATATTTTTTTAGGTGATAATTTCATGCATGTTTAGATACTATTAAATTTCAAACGTTAATTTCTTTTTTTGTTTGCATAGCAATACTCCTAGTAATATCGTAACTATTCAAAACTAAAAAATCTATAAAAAACAAGCCATTAAATAATCTACATACTCGTATAAACTAATATAAAAATTGGTTAATTTTTTATGTCAATAGCTAAATTCTTCTATTGATCAAATTAAATGTAATACACTAATAAAATATTTTAAATCCGAATATATGCAATTGTTATAAATCCTTTAAGTTTAAATACAACAAGAATAGTTGAGAATTGTAGTAGAGAATTGAAATTGGTGGCAATAAGATTTTGAGGTCAGATATTTGTATGACCAATTTAACTATATTCTAATTTAACTTATATTCTAATTTAACTGCATAGATTCTGTGTTTCGTTCGAACAACTATATATACAATCAAAATATTACGTTATCTACTCCAAATTGCGAAAATCTATAGAATAACTATAATCATTATAGTTACCGAATTGGGATACAAACGAGAATTAAATTTATTTGTGTAGAGGATAAAAATACAAAATATTATAATTTGAGATGTGAAAGTTATTGTATCATCACCAGTCACCATTAACCTATTTGATGTCAATGCAGGACATATGTCTCTACAAATTTATGTACTTATTGTGCCTTCGAAATTTGGAGGTTATACATTTAAAATGCCACATTAGTCTCGTACTGGTTGGTGAGCTTATGGTACAAATCAGCCCGACGATTAGTTTTGGCTAATGTGTTTTCAAGCAATAAATTGATCTCTGCAGCGACGTGAACTATGTATCAGTAGTTTAGAAGTATAATATTCTGGAGAATATTTATAAAAATAAATAAGACATTCCGTTTTCTTTGTGTGAATTCTACAAAACAACTATAATGTGATCATATAAATCTTCACACTTTTCTTATTTTCAAATAATAAATTATTTTTTCTATTGCATATATTTTAAAACAAATAAAACTAAAAGTTTTATATATAACGTTTCGAATAAAAACTTATCTGAAGTTACGATTAATGAATTGCATTATACATTTACCAACCAGAAATGAACAAGTGTTGTGTCATCAGTTTATATTTCTAATTTAAAATTGTTTGTTAATTTTCGAATTAGAAAATCTAAATTTAAAACTTGACAAAGATCCAGTTCCGTTATGATTTAAAATTCAATAAATAGACAAATTGTTTGTGGTTTTTAAATGTTGTGGAAAACCTAGCGCATTCAATGTCAGCGTTAATGTGCAATAAGATTCAAAGTCTGTGTCACTGTTATGCAACACATATCAGGGTTGGATGAAAACTTAAGTAATAAACGAAACAATATTTTTTTTTTTTATTAAAAATTGGTTTATTTTTCAGCATAAACATTTATATACAGTTCGTAGTTCAAAGTCTGCAAAATTGTGGTTCAAAAATTTACTAAAATAACAGATAAAACAGTTGTCAGGTACCAAAAATAATATTTGCTCATTGTTATTATAAATGAGAAATGAAATTGAACTACAAATGAATTCAACCTAAGGAGCTGAGTATATAAAACCGGTAATTGCAGGTAATGAAAGGGCCGACGAACTGGCCAGGCAAGACTCTTGATATATCACTGGCAGAGCAAGTTTCTCCGCTACACAGCGAACTAAACAAACAAACTGGTTTATACTATATGAGACTGGCCAATGCTAGGTGGAAAGGGCTACCTACATGCAAATTATCTAGGTTACTTGGCACGAGTTTGGGCGGAGTAAAACATAAGAACTCCTGCTATTATCACGTCGGGATGTGGCCAGGTCCGTGGCAGTGCTCAGGGGATATTAACCGGTCGGGGACCACGCGTCAAGATTGGGTATCCCTTTCAATTCCTTTTGTCGCAGTTGCGGCGATGTAAATGAAAGGAAAACTACAGAACACCTTCTATGCAAATGCCCAGCACTTTCTCAGCAGAGATATAGGCTGCTGGGTAGGCATATACTACCTAATCTATCGGAAATTGCAACTATATGGCCAAAATATCTGGTGGCTATAAATTAAGAAATAATATAAATTTGTGTGTTTGAAGATATTTATGTTTACGTGATATTTAATAGATTTAAAGCAACGTGAAATGATTATTTAAATATTATTTTTAACTCAGATTTTCATCAGTTAACGCTGTTGAACTTCATTGGATCTTGCATGTAAAACAGTTGATAATGAGTGCAATTCATTACTTGTAAGTTTTATATTTTATAATTTTAAGTTTAAAAAGTTCAAATTATATATAGATAATATTTCATTCCTTAAAAGCAATTCATTAAACGATAATTTATAATTTTGTAATAATACATTTTATACATTGCATTAAATTTCTTATTTAAAGAAATATTGCAAAATGTATTTTAATCGATCAACGATGATTTAAAAATAAGTTTCAATATTAATTGATGATGCTGTAATGAGTGAGTGTTTAATACATTTGTTATGTACAGTATACGGTCGTAAAAAAAAATTCCAACAAGAAAAAAAACAGTATTCATAAATCATAATATTATAATATTTTATAACCAATCAAATAGATAAATATATAATTATAATGAACATTCTTTGATTCGAATTAATATATGAAATTGCCTACAATTGTCTATTATATATTTTTTTCTTGTTATTTCTACATAGATTGTTTTTAGCTTAACGATATCTATCTATCACTCACCAGGCAAAATATTTTTTTTTACAAAAAACTATAAATATTCACTTTCGTTTGTGTTTAAAGGAGTCAGCTAAGGTATAACAAAAATACGTTAAATTTAATTTTATTGATTTGAAAATATATATACACACATATTGAAGGATCACTACAGAATAATTCTAAAAACAATAAAATAAAATAAACAAAATAAAACGAAAATTGTGGTTACAAATAATGAACAAAGTTAAATTATTCCATATATAATGAAAAAATCATATTTAAATTTGTTTTTTCAATTTCTTTGTGCACAACACTTAAAGCCGATAAAAAACAAATGTACAAATTTAGACAATCCAATAAATAATATAAAAGCGTAAATATTTTGTTACCGAAAATATTTATGAAAAAAAAAAAAATATAACAAAATCAAATAATAAAAAAAAAAACTTACCATCACTAAGAACAATTTCTGGCTGGCTTGGTTTAGGCGCTTGTTTTGTTTCTATTCGTAGAACCTGTGGTTCTGAAAGAAGAAAAAAATAATTGCAATATAAAATAAATATAACGAGTTCTTTAAATGTGGAATATAAACGATCGATACTATGTTGATACTATACACTATAAATATATAATAAAGCGAATTTATTGTCCTCAACACATTTTAAACACTCAAAATAAAATGTAAAACTTTTGTTTTGCCATTATCAAGCTTTTATTTCTGTTAGTTTATAATATAGAAATATAGTGCTAAATTTTAAATATTAAACGTTAAACCATATGATATCTGATAGAATATGACTAGTCAGTCGGTTTTAAAGAAATCCACTTTAACCTTTATGCATAAAAATTAGGTAAAATTTGATGATATCAAAAAAAAAAAAAAATGTTTTGATAAAAAAAAATATTAAAAGAAGTTTAAACGATATTAATGAGAAATGAATAAAATAAGTAACAAATAACAAAATCCAAACAGGAATTGCAAATGATAAACACAGGTGGAACAAATAAGTCTAAATTGAGCATTTAATAATTAAATTACATTACACCCAGGAATCAACAACACAAGATTAAACTACTCTACTGATGATTTTTGCAATTTTTAATTCAATCACTTTATAAATATATTTTATAAAAAAAAATATTCTAATATTTGAAATTAATTACCTGATTCCTCCGCAGACTGGCTAACAGCAGAACTTTTTGGTGGTCCTGAAATTTGAAGTGAACTTAATGCTTCAGATTCTGAATAATCTGTATCAGTATCTATGATTTAAAATTTAAGAAGAAAGTATTTGTTAATAGAATATAATTATTAGAGTTTTTTTTCCTTACAATCGCCATGTCTTTTTCTTTCAACAGTTTTCTTATAATCGTT
The DNA here is from genome assembly GCA_027564355.1 of Penthetria funebris. NCBI lineage: Eukaryota > Metazoa > Arthropoda > Insecta > Diptera > Pleciidae > Penthetria > Penthetria funebris. Next base: position 388 of record JANSTX010031421.1, on the reverse strand, counting down.
TAATTCGTCATCTGTTACTGAATCGAATGGATTCTTTGCGTATGGTGCTTTATAAACTGTAGCATTGTGTTGATAACCCCTTTGTATAATACCCTTTGATGCTGCTCCCATTAATACAACATGATCACTTGCACCAGAAATTGTTGCATCTTTTATTCTATTTGCTTCATCCCATGTTACACCTTCTAATATATGTGATTGAGGACCAGCAGATATTTTATCAGCTCGCCTATTATCTTTTATCTAATATTTAAATTAAATAAAAAAAATTAATTAATTAATATAATTAAATATAGTATTCCGGTTATTATTTTTGAAAACCACCACATTATTTACAATAATTAAAAAATATACACTATTACTCATTAATTAATTTATATATATTTAT
>JANSTX010031410.1:0-12883 GCA_027564355.1 Penthetria funebris | reverse complement strand
GCACATGCCTCCTCCTCCTCCTTGATGGAATTGTTCAAGATTTTAAGTTGTAATCTGCTCTCATATAGCTGCCTTATACTTGGATCCATAATAGATTCAATATTTGTTTTTTGAATATATTCTGGAGCCCTAGGTCTTCGTAATTTTGCAATTATTTTGATCGTACAGAGATCAGCATATGATCCGTACCTACATTACCAGAAGAAAGAGCTCTTAGTTACATGCCAAATTTGTGAAAAATTTGTGAAAACTTGTATTTGTTATAATATTGTCAATATTGACTGTTGACCTCTGGTGTTATGCCAAGTGTATTTATGCTCATTTTTATGTAAGAAAAAGGTATTGTTAATTCGAAATTCATTGTTATCACAAAAATCTATCAGTGTTTAACGCTATCCAGTACCGAATTTCCCACCTTACCATTCATATCACCCATTATAATTATTTTGTCGTTAAATTAGAAGCTATCTAACTCCTGCTGCAAGTCATCAAAAAATTACTCAGTTTCTTCCTGCGGTTTATTTACATATGACGCATAAGTACAGGTAAGATACTGTAAGCAATCTATCATTTCGGTCTTTTATATTATTAACGATCTGTTCAATTCGATGATGCCAAAGTAAATCAACACCCGAATGAGCCCGTTGGTCTGGAATCCAATCCAAATTATTGTACCAAATGATATCAGCAAAACATTTAGATAAACAGTCGCAACAAATATCAATGTCAACCACATGTCAACGATCATTAGTTTCCATTAACCGAATTGTGTTATGAAATATCTGACAATAGCTTTGAATTTACAATTAATTTCTCCAAAAAGATTTGAGTTGTTGTTTTAAGATTCCAGAATTGGCAGCTAATTGTCGAATAAGTCAATCAAGGATTGTTATGCTTTGGAATTTTATTGCCGCAATGACCAAATATATAATATTGTCACTGTATGAAACGTGATATTGTAGTTAATATGAAACTAATTTAGTTAATAGACATAGCATACATTGTTTATTCGTTTTCTATTTCCAATTCAGTGGTCAATTGGAAAATTATATTTAAGTTTAAAAATCTGTATTTATTGATAACATTAATTTATATAATTGCATTTATAGTCATGTGAGGAAGCAATAATGAAATTAAAAAGTGCAGCTGCAAACCCTCAGACACCAGTTTATTATGTTGTTAATCAAATTTTATATCCACTTGTACAAGGATGTGAATCAAAAGATCTTAAAATTATTAAAGTAATTTTTTATTTTTTTTTGTTTTCATTTGCCTATAATAATTAAAATAAAATTTGGTACACCACAAACAGTTTTGTCTGGGTATGATGCAACGTTTAATTACGCAACAAGTTGTCGATCAAAAGGGTGCACGTTACATTACCGATACGTTATGGATGTTAATGGAACATGGCACAGAAGAGGTTAAAGTATTACAGACTGTAACACTTTTATTGACAACAAATACTGTTGTTCATGGTGAAACATTATCGAAAACATTGGTTTTATGTTTTCGTTTACATTTTACCAAAGATTCGACAACAATAAATACGGCAGGTGCAACTGTACGTCAATTGGTGTCATTGGTTTTTGAGCGTGTTGGTGCTGAAGAACGTGAACCGCCATCACAAACAGATGGTGAAAAACAGGAAGTTAATATAGAAGATATAAAATTAGCAACTGGTGTACCACCAAAAGGTTTACGACCATGTGCAGCTGATGCATTTTTATTATTTCAAGTTAGTTAATATTTTGTTGTTTTCTTGTATTTTTTGTTTTTTGTGTAATTATTTATTAATATCTTCTTTTTTTTTTATTTGTTATCACATTTAACAAATAAGGATTTGGTTCAATTGGTAAATGCTGATCAACCATATTGGTTATTAGGTATGACTGAAATGACAAGAACATTTGGTCTTGAATTACTTGAAACAGTGTTAACATCATTTACACATGTATTTTATAAGGTATTAATATTTTGTTAAGAAATATAAAACATAATTGATTTTAAAAATCATTTTTTTTATTTTATATTTTATTAGAATCCTGAATTTTCGTTCCTATTAAAAGAGCGTGTATGTGCTTTAGTAATAAAATTATTTTCACCAAATATTAAGTATAGATCAATGGCAACATCTAATGTACAGCAAGCTGCAACACATGATAAACCATATTTTCCAATTAGTATGCGATTATTAAGGGTTGTTTCAATTTTAATACAAAAATATCATAATTTATTAGTAAGTCAATTGATTTTTTTCTCTTTTATTTTTATGTTAATTTTTGTTTGTTATAATAATATAAATTTTATTTTCTAAAATCATAATAATAGGTAACTGAATGTGAAATATTTTTATCACTTATTGTAAAATTTTTGGAACCTGATAAACCATCTTGGCAACGCTCTTTAGCCCTAGAAGTTATACATAAAATGACTGTTCAACCCGATCTATTAGTTTCATTTTGTAAATGTTATGATCTTAAAGATCATGCAACGAATATTTTTCAAGATATTATAAATTCATTAGGGACATTTGTTCAAAGTTTATTTATTTCATCGCAAATTATAGGATCAAATGGTATGTTTTTATTTTATAATGTTAATTTTTATGAAGGTAACAAAATAATTAACTAAATAAATGATTTGTTTTTTTGCTTCGTTGTATTTAGCAAATGCAACACAATCACAACCGCCTGCATTAATTGGAGGTCTACCAGTTGGTCCTGGTATATCACCACAGTCTGGTTTTCTATTTAGAAATATTTGGTTACCATTAGTTGCAACATTTCCAATTGGTCAAGCTAAACCAACATAGTAATTAATTATTTATTTTTTAAAATTTTATTTTTTAATTGTGTTTTTTCATTCTAATTAACAGTTTGGAAATGTTAGATAAAATGGAACCACCAACAATACCTGATGGTTATGGTATTTCAATTGCATATGCATGTCTTTTAGACATTGTACGTTCAATTTCGTTAGCAATTCAAGGTCCATCAAAGGTAGAAATGAAGTGCATTTTTTTTTTGAAATTTTATTTTTATAATTTTATTTAAAATTATAGTTGGGCGAAACAGATGTTGTGCCATATAAAGATAAGGTGACGGAAGAAGAACGTACGTTACATACACAAATAATAACATCAAGTTGGTGTGGTCTGTTGTCAGCATTAACACCCCTTATTGATGCTGCCACCGATGAATCAGCCACAGAAAATGTTTTAAAAGCTATGCAAAATTATGCTGCACTTTGTGGAACATTAGAATTACATACACCAAGAGATGCATTTATTACAGCCATTTGTAAAGCTTCATTACCACCACATTATGCATTGTCAGTTTTAAATATGGGATATCAAATGTTTGGTATTAAAAGTAAGTGATGAATGGTTTGTTTAATTGTATTTGATTTTATTATTTTACTGAGAGTTTTTTTTTCTAATATTTCAGCTCATTCAAGAGCTAGTAGTCAAGATTTGGGAAATCAATTTATTGCTTCATATGGTGAAAATGATTTTAGACATCAAGTTGTTGCCGTTGGTACACCATTACCAACATCATCTCTACCTATAGGTATTTATGGTTTATTAACTATGTTTTCATTTTCTTTAAGTCTTTTGACCGATATTTCATTTTATTTTTTAATCAATTAATTAATTATTTTTTAATCAATTAATTACAATTAAATTAATAATTTTTTTAAAAAAATTGTATTTATTCAATAGGTGCTCAACAGGGTCCAGTTATGCTGACGGCCAAGAATTTGCAATGTATGAGAGCCTTATTACATTTATCACATTGTCATGGTAGTATTTTAGGAACATCTTGGCATATTGTTTTAGCAACTCTACAGCATTTGGTTTGGATATTGGGCTTGAAACCATCAACCGGTGGTAGTTTACAGGTATGTTAAACTTTATTTTTTAATATATAATTAATATTATGGTGTATAATATTACATTTAGTTATACTATTTATATACTTGTTTAAATTATTTTGGTTCAAATATACTAATAAATAATTCAAAGCAAAATAACTAGACATAATTTGTAGTAATTTTGAGTTTGAATAGTGCAACTTCTGATATAAAGTGTTATCATTAAAAACTGATTTAAAGTGTTGTAATATCATATTTCTGATTAATGAATTGTGTGCTCTATTGAATAATATGTTATTGGTAGATATTTAGCGGTTTATTATTTACAAAGTTTCATAATCGAATTAAATAAATTGCAATTATAAAACTGAGTGTATTATAATTAGTGTATAATTTTAAAAATTGACATTATTGTCTTGTTTTGACATCATAAACTAATATTCTGTAGGTAATTATCTATTTATATTTATCACTATTATTTGACTGTGACGATTAAATAGCGTCACAATTCAATACCGTTTTAGAATTACCAAATTTAATTCCTTTGCAACTTTACTAGTGATATTGGCTTTTGTTTATTTTTTCTTCTTTTGCTGCTACAAAAGTATAACTTATAGTTTCAATCTTTAACTATTATTGAATCAATTGGTTTACTAATTGAACATGATTCAACAGAAATACGACGCAAATAACAATTTAAACATAACAATATTATGGCAAAATGAAAAAGCTGGTATAAAGATAAGGTCACATTAACTCACTGATAATTGATTAATATGGCAAAACAAAAAAGCTGTTTTGAAAATAAAGCGACGAGAACTTACGGCTGAGTAAATATTCTGTATTACAGCTACTGAAAAACCTGATCCTAATAATAATCACTATAAATTCTACAGATAATATATGTGCTACTTAAAACTTATAACTCTTGTTTAATTTATCACTTTTAATATTTTTTTAATAAAGAAATTTCATTATATTTTTAATAAATTTATTACCAAATAATTATTATATTACATACAAAAATTTACACAAAAATATCAGTCTGATTCAAAATATTATAAATTACGTCCTTAACAATTCACATATTCATTACACAAATAAATTTATTTTATTTATTTTCCTTTTGCGCCGGCACCTGCAACTAATCCTACATATCCTTGTGCCACTGGTAATACTTTTGCAGTTGCTTTAAATACATTTTGACCAACTCTTTCCTATAAAATCAGAAAAAATAAATAAATAAAATAATTAATTAACATTAAAAAAAAACAAATAATTAATTAACATTAAAAAAAAATAAACAAAAAAAACTTACAAGTCTTTTGCCCAATTTCTTGTACCATCTCTTTTTTGGACGAGCTTCTGAAAATCCAGCAAAAAGTACCATTACAATCATTAACAACATAAAAATATTAAAGAATTTCATTGTGATGTAATTTTTTTAAATTATTTAATTTATTTTTAATTTTAATAAACTTGACTATTATGCTTTCTTATATATTGAAACCTTGACACTCTCAAGCTCAACGAAAGTTAACTGATATTGAATATTGAATTTTGTTTGCTTTATATACTAAAATTTCGTTTATACACTCATTATAATTGCCATAATCTTAATGATAAAACGGTGAACCACAATATTTTCTTTAAGGAGAATCAAATGCAATATAGATAAAGATGCTGTGTGAAGTCCCTTTTGAAGATGGTATTTATTAGCATTCTTATAATTTATAGATCTAAAAAATGCATGAAAAAAAAACTGGTTTCCGATCAATTTGATTTTTTTTTGTTCATATGTTTTTTTAAATTGTGTTAAAAGTAAGTTTATGAAGATACAAAGAAGAGACTTTAAAATATGTAATTAAATTATTTTCATTGCATTTGTTGTGGTATACTTAAAAACTGTGTGGGCATCAAATGAGAGTCTAAAAAAATCATTATTTTGGCATTCATGTTAATTGTAATTTACGAAATAATATGCTTGTAAGTTTTTCACATTATCAATAATAATCAAGACAGAATAGTAATTAAATGATTTCATTTATAGTGACATATAAGTGTTTCCCAATATGTCTTTAGACTGTTGCTTACCTCGTCGGTCTGCAAATTAAACTTGTTCGAGAAATACTTCATCGCATTGATGGAGGCAAGTAACGCGGCCGAAATTACACTGTTATGGGTTCCGGGCTACAGGGACATTGCAGGTAATGAGAGGGCCGACGAACTGACCGGGCAGGGCTCGGGTCTTGATATATCACTGGCGGAGCAAGTTTCTCTGCCACTCACTACCGAAATAAATAAACAAACTGGCTTACACTATATGAGACTGGCCAAAATGCTAGGTGAAAAGGACTACCTACATGCAGATTATCTAGGATTACTTGGCCCGAGTTTTGGGCGGAGTAAAACGGAAGAACTCCTATGATTATCACGTCGGGATGTGGCCAGGTCCGTGACAGTGCTCACTGGCCGACCGAGGAATACGCGTCAAGATTGGATGTCCCTTTTCATTCTTTTTGTCGCAGTTGCGGTGATGTAGATGAAAGGGAAACTACAGAACACCTTCTATGCAAATGCTCAGGTATAGGGTGCTCGGCAGTCATATACTACCTAATTTATCGGAAATTGCAACTTAAAAACCAAGAGATGTGGTAGCTTTTCTAAACGCCACGAGATGGATTTAGTGTGCCTATCTGTAATAATAAATCGGGTTTCCTCGAGTGTGTGGCATCAAAACGGGAGGTACGTACTAATTGGAAACCTTCGAAGGTTTAGTCGGATCCGCCACTGCTAATCAACCAATCAACCAACTAACCATATCTTTAGATTGATTACAATAATCCATAAAAATAATTGAATAATATCCTAATTTCAGTGCTAACAAAAATAACATCCAATTCAATCAAGTATTGATTGTTTGATATCGAATGAGCAACAACAAATGTTGTTGTACTTTAATGAACCTTTAAATAAGATCGTACTTCAAGTAGTTCAGCTTAGGGTTCAGTTGACAAAAGATGGGCTCTGTATTAAGATTTAAAGATTATTTATGTATTACATTTAATTGTTAGTACATAACATTACATATATACTATTCTTTAAGTTTTAAATAAACATTCACCTAGTATTGATCGTGTTTTAAATGAGCCATAAAATTTAAAATTGATTATCAAATTTCTTTAATTCACCTGCGGATATGACTGTTATTCACACACCAATCACGATTTTATATGCTTTCTACTTGATTTGATTGAATACCCGAAAATGTGTTCCATATTCTTTCATTGAATCAAATATTTATATACATGCACAGAGTTTCGGTGGTTCTTGAACCGTACTTGTATCGAATGAGCCTCCGGTATTTCCAGTAAAAAATACCATTACAACCCATTACGTTAAATGTATTGACCCATTGGCATTGTGTACATAAATTAATTTACTTACAACATTATTTTCGCATAGAAATTGAAATGCTCTGTGATTCCCAATTTTATTAGTTCGTATGTATCCAAATGTAAATTTGAAAACTTATAAAATACTACAGATTTTTGTGCTAATTTTTATTTTATTTTATTTTCATGGCCATTAATTGTCATTTGAAATCATACATACGTTATTAATTCATGTGAAATACTATGAATGAAACCAAAAATGTATAATAATATTATTAAAAAATAACGTAATATGTAAAATACTATAATGCATTTTCATTCATAATTCATAAGTGAATTTCGCATACTATAAACTAGTTTTGGTTAATTAAAAGTTTGTATTTTTACAATTTTGTTCAATATATTGCCAGTCTCGGTCATTGTTAAACCACACTTGATGACATATACACAGATATAAATGACGAATGAGATGGACTTTTAATTTCTCGATTTAAAAAACCGATATAGAATTCTCAAATCACCTTGTCCTGTATTCGACCCTAGTTTTCCGTAATAGCATGGTACATGACATCCCTTCAATCTAGACTCATTGCGATTAAATTTATTGTGGAAAAGAACAACTGTACTCGCTTTCACATTAACTAGATACTCCGCTCGTGTCCCAATAAAAATTTGAAGAAAATTTGCTGTTCAATGTTTTTGCGATTTGAACGTACAGTATCTCTAGACTTCTATGGAACGATCAGATTTTAAGGCTAGTTAAAAATGCTGCAAAGAGACTATTTTAAATATTTTTTTGTTTTCGATTGTACTGCCAGTAATTGCGCTGGTATAATTCTCAATATTTGGGTAGTTCCTCTCGACACTTACTCATACGTCTCAATAAGTGTTTTTTTTGAATATATGGCATACTAAAGTTCAAGTTCACTAATTTCCAAGTTCTTATCCTCCCCTATGTCCTTATGAAATATCTCAAAAACGTATTTTGTATTTGTGATCAGTCAATATAACCAAGTGGTGATAATGGTATACAGCTTCGAATATAATGTGTAATTACATCAAGTGGAGATTTTAGTCCGAGATTTATGTAATAGAAAAATAAATGGAAAGGTGTATGAGCCTGTAATTGGAGTGGGTTTGAGTGAATTACATTGTATGAACTATGGCAATTAAATAAATTTGTGTAAATATAAAATCAATAAATCAATAAATATTTTACATAAATATTTTATTTACTATTTAAAGGAATGCATTATAAATTAAATAAATATCTAACAATTACACTAAGGATTTAATAAATAAGTTTAGTTAATATCTATTTTCCTTTTCCTCCTGCTAAAAGTCCTACATATCCTTGAGCAACAGGTAATACCTTTGCTGATGCCTTAAGGACATTTTGTCCAACTCTTTCCTGTAAAAAGATATTATACAAAAATCAAAATTTATTTCAATAATTTTTTTATTAATAAAATATAACTTACAATTCTTTTGCCAAGTTTTCTGAGAAATCCACCTTTTGGATGGGCTTCTGACGAACCAGAGAATAGTACAATGACGACCATCAAAAGAACAAATATATTAAAGATTTTCATATTGATTTTTTTTTTAATTTTTATATTTTGCAAAGCAATGTAGCGATATATTATTTTTTAATGTTTTGCTCCAAGTTAGCTCAACGAAGGTAAACTGATGATGAATATTGCATTTCTTTTAGTTTATATAATAAAATTTTGTACGATGGTAAATTATACTTAATATCCTCATACATTGCATTTGCAGCTACATAATTTCTCCGATAAATGCAACATTTGATGCACATTTTATGTGAATACCCGACTTTAAGATTAATTATGGATTTTATCTTGTAAGTCGCGAGTATAGTAAGCATAAATTGCTTACATTATGATTCATTCATTTATAGCTTTAGGGGGCAATACGAGTATGTAAATAAATTTTACTATACAACAGTAATTTCGTTCATTCATAAATTTTTGTAATTTCCCTACACAGAACATAAATATTTTTGTAAAATCGTATTTTCCCATTTTTTATATTATAATTAAAATTGTTTACTGAAAATCAAACGTGATGAACGTGTATGTATACTCGAATAATTATTGCACTAATCATTTTGGGAATAATGTCCAATTTTCTAAAGTCAATTGAACTTAAACTGCGTTATTGGTTTCGTCAATATTCACACATTTACGTGTACCAAATTTATACACACAATAGAATTCCATTTTCCGTATATTTTCAAATCAGTTCGACTCAATACTGCATTCCTATTAAGTTTTTCACTTTAACGGCGATATATGTGCATATGAGCCACAAAATCAGCGACAAATGCATTTATTCTATACTTCATTGTATAAGCAATATTAATCATACTAATAAGTATAACATTGGCGGACCCCAAATAGCACGTTGGTACCATTTTGATACCGCAACTTCTAGCCACAATTTCTAACAGTCTGATAATATGTGCTTGCCCTTTTATAGTAGTCTATATATGTTTGCTGACAAAGCAGAGGGCATCTGTATAGAAAGTATTCGACAATTTATATTTTTCCAATATATAACGGCAACTGCAACAGAAAGAATTAAACGAAATCCTCTTTATTATCTACGTGGTCCCCAACTAAATGCGACGACCATATAACATCAAAAGAATCTTAGAAGTTCATCCGATTTTTTTCGTCCAAATTGGCGATCGAGATACCTGCTCTAATATGTCAACGCCTCCAACCGTGCCTGACATTACCTGCAATGCATGAAAGACACATTATTTGTCTGGAGTCTTCTAAATTATTCCGCAATATTATGGTGTCAAATAAATCTATAAGATTCTCGTTTTTCCACAAATTGAAAATCTGGTGTAGAATCCTCTTATCAGGTTATAAATTTGATGGCATGCAGTTACTTCCATAAACTTTCATATCTCGGGGTAGGTGATTTAGTATATTGCTGTGATGATATGACCTCTCTTGAAAGGCGTGTAATGCCCGAAGTTTTGAGGCACTTAAGTAGATTTTGTGTGTGGAGCCAGTAGAAAAATGTGGTGAGTACATCCGTGGTAGCTAGAATAGTAATCACAAGTGTCATTATCATCATCATCATCAACTTTTATGCCATAGGACGACAATACGATGTTCGTTTACCATTTGCAATATGCATGTAATCAAATATGAACACAAATAATTATAATTGAAATTTAGCAACTGTATAGGATCAATCATAATTATCCGGTTATACATTTACTTATTTCAGTGATGTATACCCTAGTTTGTTGTTTAATATTAACACCATCTTTTTAGCCTCAATCGAACGGCATTACCATTACATATATCGTCATCGAATTACCCGTTGACACATAAAACTCCAGACACTGCTCTCCACTTGATACAATCGCACTGTATTCGATGTTGAATATCATCATCGATTTTATCGCTTGTTGTGATAAGTGATCCCAAATATTTGAAATTTTCAGTAACGGGAAGTGGATGACAGTTTAATAGGATCGTGTCTTGGTAAGTAGTCGATCAATTACCATTAAATGGACAATACATGCACTCTGTTTTAGTGTGACTGATACGTAGTCCGTTGGCCTCCAATACCGAAATCCACAGGTTTATTTTGGGTTCCAGTTCAATCAGCTTCGTCTCCATGAATTTGGTATCGCACTCTGATACCCAAAATCACCCAGACTTTTCCGAAGATCTAATGGGATACCATCTGACCCCAAAATAGGATTTGATTCCGAGAAATCTGCTGATGAGGATATTCTTCATGTGACGAACAAAATAAAATTATTAGAAAACGTTGACTTAATTCATTATTAAACTAGAAAGGACATTGACTTAATTCATTTGCAAATTTTATGATTTTGATCTGAGTATTTGTATGCTAAGCACTGTTAGTAGTTTTTTTTTTTTATAATTCATCTAGTTCTAGTTTTTGTTCTACATTTATTATATTCATTCAGTACAGTGGAGGATGTTGAGATCAGGACTGTCATATCATAAACTTTCGAATAACAAAAAATATTATTTGAAGTTTAGTAGCACATCGATTTAGATTATGTTCCAGATATCTCTAGTTAATTAAAGAAAGAAAGCCCATGCACAATAAAGAGATTTGCCCTTATTATTTCATGTCAGTTTGTACAAACATATTTGTCCGAATGATTGTTTAGCAAAATATTTCAATTCATCGCGGATGGAACACACTTTAATAACATAGAAAACATGGTATTTTTTTTGTCTAAAAATATTTTATTTATAAATAATAAATTAATACAAAAACATTAAAATAAATTTCTGAAAATCACAATCAAAATTCAATGAAATTTTCTATATACACTTCATACTCGTACTTCAGAAAATCGTCAATCTATTTCCCTTTTCCTCCTGCTAATAACCCTACATATCCTTGAGCAACAGGTAATACTTTTGATGATGCTTTGAATACATTTTGACCAACCCGCTCCTGAATAGCAAAAAAAAAGTAATAAAAATTAATCAATGTGATTTTGTCATTTTATAGTTAAAATAACTTACAATTCTTTTCCCAACTTTTCTGAGAAATCCTCCCTTTGGATGAGCTGCAGATGGTCCACATAATAATACAATGACAATAACTACGACAATAAATAAATTGAATATTTTCATATTGATATACTGTAAAGTTTGTTATTTGAAGATAAACAAAGTGAAAATTAAATTTTAACGTTAGCTAGATTCTTTTAAGATCAACACAAAATCAAACTGATATCACATACTGTATTTGATCACCTTTATATATCGTTAAAAAAATATATGAAAGTAATTAGTCATATTCAAATCATCGTGTACACATTACAGTGGTTATTACACAAATCCACATTGACATTTTAAAATGTAACATACAAAAATTGATGCTGTGTGTGAATCCCCGATATTGCAATAGCAAAACATGAGAAAGTATCAAACGAAATGATAATAAAATTGAAATAATACATTTTTCTTTAATTAATAATTAATTCATACTTGTAATTGTAAACATACTGAATGTACTCGTATTTACATTATATTTTTGTTCTATAATTTAAACATTTTTTGCATAAATTTGATCTAATTAGATCAAAATTTAAATGTTGATCAATCGTAAAACTGTTTTAAAGCAATTAGCAAAAATGTTTAATGAAAATGAAGAAAATAATATTGAATGTCAACAATAATAAATATGTATTCTCTTTTCGAAATACTATAGGTTATCACAGGTTGTGAGATTCTTAACAATCTTGTCCTGATGGTATTCTGACTACTGTGCTGCGTAATTTTTAGGCCCTGGGAACGAAGTTCCAGTACATATTAGACAGAAGTGCTTATAATTGAAAAAAAAGTTGAGAACGCTTTGCGATATCGCTATGAAATTTTGCACATGACATTATTATCTGATTTGTGAGGCTAAGTTCGAAGATGAGAAAGATTGGAGTACTCCTTCAAGTACCTCCCATACAAACTTTTACTCCTTTTTTTATTTTTTAGATTAAAAAAGTATAACCTTAATCGGATTACTCCTTGGAGTACCTCCCATGTATATTGCGCACGATAACTTGAGATTGCATTGAC
>JANSTX010031399.1:0-14153 GCA_027564355.1 Penthetria funebris | reverse complement strand
TTCAATTATAAGCACTTCTGTGTAATTTTTTTTTTCTGAGATGTTTATTTCTTGCCGTTACATGAACGGAATCAAATACAATAGACCCTTGGAACTTCGTTCCCAGGGCCTAAAAATTGTGTACCTGAGGTGAAGATAATATTTGGTAATATACCACTCACAATGTTCCATTTAATCTTTGTGGTCTAACAGAATAAGTTATGGAGCTAAACTAATGCCATTTACCAGACATATATTCTAGACGATTTTAATTAATTTTCTTATTAATTGGTCAAAAAATGTCTGTGTAATACTCGTACATAAATAGTTTGTCGTAAACAATAATGTACACCTTGTAAGAAAGTATAGCATTATGTAGTGAATTTATGCATTTTATTGTAATTTGGCATCAATCCAAGTTCAAATGTACCCCTAAACATTTAAAATCAACAAAGCGAAAGATAAAATTTTCAATTGTATATTTCATTGGTGGTTTTTTGTGAGAGCTTCCCTCTTTTTTTTTTTTTTTTGAAATTTATTCACTATATCTATTTGTTTATACGATGAAAACCTTAAAGTTTCTGTAGGGACACTTTCAACTCTAATTATATATTTACATTTTTATATGTTTAACGATCACTGTTAATAATACTTTATTTCAGTTAAGTGAAATTCAATTATAGCTCAGCATGAAACTGGACCATTTATATGGAAAATAAATTGCATGTACTATATGTGTATCCATTGTTTGTAGTATATACACGAGTAAATATCTATAGAAAAATCTTTAATGAAAAATACTGAGTTGTAATTTGAAACATTGTTCTCGTTTACATTGCTGTTATACGAGAATATAGTTGTTAACCATCAATAACATTACATAACATTAATGACTTTCATTGAAATTATAAATACATTATTTGTTACACATTTCAGGAACAGAATGAAGGAAGCATTTATGTACAAAAAAATCAAATGCTTGACAACACCGAATCAAACAAAATTGGATCATATTATATATTGACCGAGAGGTGCGGCTATACGATGATATTCTAACGAAATGAACTAAACTGGAACTGGCATGGACGATTCGTTAGACAGAACCCAGTCTAAGCAAATTATAATGGTTTTGCAATATAAACCAAGATGTTTAGATCACCGATCTGCACTAGCGAAAGCTTTCCTTAATATTTAAATATCAGATACAAAATTGTATAATTGTTATCAATAAGTTTTCCTGGAGAATCAACCACGTACTTGAAGATTAACAGCGACAATAGTATATTAATGTTATCTATATTTTCGTGAAAATAACAACTACAGAAACTCTGTTATTTATTGGAAGCAAGAAAATAGTTCTGTTTGTCGTAGCTGATTAATAGAAACTAAAATTACCGAAACATAATGCATATTCTGACTGAAACATTATATACTAAATTGTCATTAACTCATGTTTAAATTTAATAGCTCTAGTTTATCTCAGTACACCTTAAACTTTATACCTATTTAGGGTGTTCAATCCATGTTTACTTTAATGTAAAGTCACCGATTTGAACATTTTACATCAATTTCTGGTTTGAAATAGAGTCTCAAAATTTATAGCAATTATCGTGAAGGACAAGATTATACAGTTTATTTTTGAGTAGTCGATTGAATGATAAACGCCATGATATGAACGTTCCTAGAAAGTTATGGAATACCGTCTATGCTGATGAATATGATCCTCGGTCTATATAGTAATTTACAATGTAGAGTTTTGCATCGTGGAAGGATTGGTGAAATTTTTTTGATGTACAATCGGGTATAGAATTGGGATGTATACTGTCATCACTATTGTTCCTGCTATCGTCTTGGATTGTACACATAAATACTTAATTTATCTATGTATTGACATCAACAAACAATCCATAGATTGATTTGAATGGGCTATTCCAAAGTACTTTTCAGTTAATTTATTTGGCCAGCTGCTTAGTTTACCTAATTTTGTTTGAATTCATTAGATGTGTGTCTATATATGTCGTCATACACTCTTATCAAACTATTCTACAGGTTCATCGCATATCCTTTTATGGTTTATATGTATATTTTTTAGTATAAGATTTCTTATGTCATTGCTAATCTAATGCTACAGTTGATAACTACTGAAATCAAGAATACGTTTCCAGCAACTTTTCTCAATTATTTAGAAAATGTCTTCCAGTTCTGGTCATCGTTACATACTACACGAGTTTAACACTTCGAATGTTGAATATTTTCTACAACAATTTATATTCATTCGATACATCAATATCTATCGTCAGATCTGACACCTTCAGTTGAACTGGGATCTGCCTAAGTATTCCATCACAAGAACAAATTCCATATAGAATATAACCAATTTGTGTTTAATTTAAATAACAATATATTTCCATAATAAAACAATATATTTCCATAATAAAACAACATATTTCCAAACTGCAAAGTCCCCTAGCTAGTCTAACATCAATATAGCCATCATTATAGATTGTTAAATCTATATTTATATTAATTGCAACCATCTTGAAATGACATATAAACATATATTCTTAAGGCATCTTCAGAGAATTAAATTTTTTCTAGGTTTTCCATCAGCAAAAAATTCATAGTTCACAAAAGGCGATAAATGGATTGGTCGAATTGTAGGTAACTATGAACACCACTGTACTGGAATATTGAAAAATGTATAATTGATCCTATATTGTTCAGTTGTTACATTCGAATAATAGTTATTTGAGTTCGCATTTGATGTTACTAACATATTAGAATCGGTAAAGTTATATCATAATGCGGCACTCTGTGTCATTCAGACGTAACGGATAGGATGTAGAATATGAACAGCATAATTATTCGTAGTTTATTAGTAAGATGTTTATTCACCAAGTAGAAAAATAAGACAATAATACCTTTATATTTTTAGCCACGATCACATCCCATACAATTGGAAAGTACCGGTTGTACAGTTGTGAGATAATTATAGATTACGTCATTTCAAGTTCTTATCGGGCCACTCCATTCACCTTCATTACCTATCCTGATTTATATGTCTAAATAACATATTAAATACCGAAAATAAATTAACCTCTTTTAAACAATAATGTAATAATATTATGTCAGCTCTTGTTAGCTGTTTCGTCATTTAGGGCACAGCTTAGTCAATTGCGTCACTAACAATAACACTGATCAGTCAACATACAATGTATGATCAATATATGTAATCCCTATCTCCCGGTTCATATTAATCGAACAGCAAAATAACACCACAGACTATACCCAGAGTATAAATTTGTTTTTTAACAGGTAGACTACACCTTATTGTTCTTGTCTTCTTGTGTCATCGTGCATTAAATTAATATGGCAACGTTGAAAAACAAATAAAAAACGACAGCTAGCTGTCATTTAGTCCGCCTTTTAATATTTTCTTTTTACATTTTTGTTTATCAATTTTTAGTTCAAATTAATGTATTAAAAATTTAATCATAAATAAAATGTCTAAAAATAAAGAAACATCAGATTGGTTACGTCGAGTTAAATCAGAATATAATCGAATTTGTCGAAAGAAAAAACATCAAAAAAAAGATGAAGTTCAAATGGCTTGGACAAACAATAGGTAAAATTTGTATTTTATTTTAAATAATCAAAAACATTTGTGTATTTATTGTTCAACTGTTGTTCTTTTCATTTTAATTTATGATTATTCAATTAAAAAGCATATCGATTGATACTTCTTGAAACTGGTTGTATAGCGAGCGGAAGAGCAGTGTCAACATTGCATGATAGTCAGTCACATTAAAAGTCTTCATGGTTCATGTAATGCTTGACGTGCGAATTTTGATCGATCCTTATTAAATATACACACATTGCCTATGTCCCTTTAGTGCTTTCAATTCGTCAGAAAATAAGTCTATAATTATATATTTTTAGTGTTTTAAATTATATATGAATTTCATCATCTACCCGTTTAATGTCGTCTCTTATAGTTTTTATTTTATTTTTATTTTTTTCTTTAGATCAAAGCTATTTACATTACAAGAAGAAGCTGATGCAAGGTGGATTACATCTAATGCTAAATGGGAACCAATAAAAGTAGAATTTCCTCATATCATGTGTATGAAAAAGGCTGAAATCACGAATTCCGAAGGTGTTTATTTTAACTAGTTTTAAATTTAAAATTGTTTTATTATATATCTAATCAATTTGTATTTTAGGTGATTCTAAAAAAGTACCCATTCATGTGTTACCAGCAACAACACCAATTCCGACTATGTATATGTGGGCACCCATTCAACAAAATTTTATGGTTGAAGATGAAACTGAATTGCATAATATTCCCTATATGGGTGACGAAGTTTTGGATAAAGATGGTTCATTTATTGAAGAATTATTAAAAAACTATGATGGACGTGTACATGGTAATAAAGAAGCTGGTATTATGGATGATGAAATTTTTATTGAATTAGTGAATGTGCTTATGATATATTCTGATAAGGAAATTCAAGCGCAATCGAATATAACTTCAGTGGCAGCGGCAACAACGTTAGGACAAAAAACAAATGAAATTAGAGAATTACGTACTCGAATCAATGCAAATGATGATAAAATAAAAGAATTAAACAAAAGTATCGAACACAAAAAAGATACCGAAACAATACTATCTACTGCAATAGCAGTTGCTAGTAGTAGTAAAGAAATGGATGAATCATTTGAATTAAATGATAATATTAAGAATAAAGGAGTTACAATTGAAATTGGTGATGAAGTAAAAAAGGATGATAAAAAAATTGAAAGACGTAATTTTCCATCGAATCTTATCTTTCAATCGATAAGTTTAGTTTGTCCGGAGAAAGGTACGGCTGTTGAACTTCGTGAAAAGTAAGTGCAGTGTCTACAATATACATATTACATATACATATTGTTAAACATTTTATAATTTTTACAGATACATTGAGCTAACCGAACGTGTTGATCCTGATCGTCCGCCAGAATGTACACCAAATATTGATGGAGTCAAAGCAGAAAGTGTATCACGTGAACAAACATTACACTCATTCCATACACTATTTTGTCGTCGATGCTTTAAATATGATTGTTGTTTACATCGTAAGTTAAATGAATTTCAATTTTATTCCATTATTTTATTTTATTTAATTTGTGTAATATAATTCAATGTTCAAATGCAACATATTAGGCCACCAACTAGCTGGTGAGTTTTAGTTTAAGTTGTTTTTCTTTTCTTGTTTTGTTTGTTTTATTTGTCTTTTTTTTTTGTTTTGTACATTATCTTTAATTTTGCATTATTATTTAATAATGTCCTCTATATCATTATTATTTTTAATAGTTAAATGATAATTGAAAGTGGGAACAAATACATTAATTATTAATTTATTTTTATCAATCAGAGAGCCTAACTAAAACAGAAATGGGAATTCATCAGTTTTATTTATTTTCCTTTTTTAATTTAAATATTTTTATTTAATTATATGCCACATTAATCTAACTTTGTATTTAAAACCATTAATATATAAATCAGATTTCTTGGTGTTATTGTTTATCCCAATTATTTTTCCAGTGTGGTTAGAGCACAACATTCATGTACATGTACCAATTTGAGTATAATACTATAAACTTGTAAAACTAACTAATATTCACTTAATCTTAGTATTTTCGTTGATAATTGCAGGTATATCACTCTTGAGTGCACATTTATTTTTATTTAAAATTAATAATTTTAAGAAAATGTGCATT
Organism: Penthetria funebris; assembly: GCA_027564355.1. Taxonomy (NCBI): domain Eukaryota; kingdom Metazoa; phylum Arthropoda; class Insecta; order Diptera; family Pleciidae; genus Penthetria; species Penthetria funebris. The sequence continues at coordinate 8,414 of JANSTX010031399.1, read as the reverse complement.
TAATAAACTTTGTCATAGTAATGTGAACAATAAGAATTTATTTCTAATCAATTTTTCAAACAAAAAAATAAACGGCTACTGTAAATCACTGAAAAACGAAGATGAAAATTATACATCATTGAAATCTGTTTAATATATAAGTAGGTTTAAACTAATGCTAATACCCTCCCCCTCATATTGTCGTAAAAAAAAAACTAATACATCATTGAACCTCTAACTATTTTTCCGCATAAGAGCACCTAAAGCTATTCACTAAATTAAACAAAAATAAATGTTTACAAATTCACATTTTATAACTATTATTTTAATAATAATATAATTTTTCAATTATATTTAAATATCAACACAACAAACAACAACAGGACATCAGGCGTGCAATCCTAGACCAAATCTGCAAAAGCGTAAATTTGCCGATTTAAAACCATTTGCAGAACCATGCAGTAAAAGTTGTTATATGCTTTTAGTATGTTTTATTATAAGAAACACATTAAATACAAAATTTTTGATAGGAACATTACAAATATGCATATTTTTTTTTATTGTTTAAAGGATGGAATGAAAGAGAAATTAGCGGCCGATAGTGAAAAGAAACCTCCAATTGATTCGGGTAATGAGGCCAGTTCTGAGGATAGTAATGATAGTAATAGTCGTGAAAGTAAAGATTATTTAAGTAATAAATATGTATCAGCATTGCCAACAGCTTCAACAGCTGAAGTATCATTACTGATGGATATTATGAATACAACTAGTACCGATTGTCATTGGACGGGTTCTGATCAATCAATGTTTCGTTCATTACATCAAGTGTTCTTTAATAATTATTGTGCAATTGCTCAAACGATGTTAACAAAGACATGTCAACAGGTTATTTATACTTTTCCTAACAATTTTTCTATTTATTTTATTTTATTTTTTTCTTTTTTGATATGTTGATATATAAATATAGGTTTATGAATTTGGTCAAAAAGAAGATGCTGACATTCTTTTTGAGGAAATGCGTCAAGATTATACACCACCAAGAAATAAAAAGAAGAAACATCGTCTGTGGTCAAATCATTGTAGAAAAATACAATTAAAAAAGGATTCCGGTTCAAATCATGTATATAATTTTACACCATGCGATCATATTGGACCGTGTGACAGTACTTGTTCATGCATTCAAGCACAAAATTTCTGTGAGAAATTCTGTAATTGCAGTAGTGATTGTAAGAAAAAAAAAATTCCTTGAGTCTTTTAAATGTTTTTTTTTTTTATTATTTTTTATTTATTTATTGTTTTTCCTTTCCTTTTAGGTCAAAATAGATTTCCTGGTTGTCGCTGTAAGGCACAATGTAATACAAAACAATGTCCATGTTATTTGGCTGTACGTGAATGTGATCCAGATTTGTGTCAAACATGTGGTGCGGATCAATTTAATTTAACAAAAATAACATGTAAAAATGTTAGTGTACAACGTGGTTTACGTAAGTGATAAAATTAGTGCATGTTTTAATAAGTTTTTTTTTCCACAATGATTTTCATTTAAATTCTATGATTAAATAAAGGTAAACATCTTTTAATGGCACCGTCCGATGTTGCCGGTTGGGGTATATTTCTTAAGGATAGTGCACAAAAGAATGAATTCATATCAGAATATTGTGGAGAGATAATTTCACAAGATGAAGCTGATCGTCGTGGAAAAGTTTACGATAAATATATGTGTAGTTTTTTATTTAATTTAAATAATGATTTTGTTGTGGACGCAACAAGGAAGGGAAATAAAATACGTTTTGCAAATCATTCGATAAATCCAAATTGTTATGCAAAAGTTATGATGGTTAATGGTGACCATCGTATTGGTATATTTGCAAAGCGTGCAATACAACCGGGTGAAGAATTATTCTTTGATTATAGATATGGACCGACGGAACAATTGAAATTTGTTGGGATTGAACGAGAAATGGAATTTCTATAGTAATAATAGGAATTTAAAATTTTGTTAATAATAAGGCAATACGAGGAGGCGCTGAATTTTATTGTTTTGATTCTTATCATTATTGTTATTATATTATATTTAATTCTTTTTTTAACCTTTTCTCTTTTATTTCCTGTATTTTTATAATAATAAAGAATAAATGAAAATTGTAAATTCAACTTCTATAATTAGTATGTTCTTCAAATGTCATTATCCACTTTCTGTAAATATCAAGTGATCCCATTCCTTACAAATTGATCTCATATATTATTTAAAATACTGAACATTAAATTTTTACGAGAAATTGCAATTTTTGTTTTTGATAAAAAATGTTGGAACGTTTCATGGGTTTATAAATTTGTATCAGGACATCATAATGTTCAGAAGATCTACACCATTCCTCCATGTCCAACCGTTTACAAGAAATTTCAATTTTCTTTTTGATAAAAAACGTTGGTGCATTTCATAGGTTTCTGGATTTGTATCAGGACATCATAAATAATGTTCAGAAGATCTATTTTATTTAAAATGCACATATGTCGGAAACGCTTATAGATAGAGTTTTCGTTTCTAAGTATGAAATATGTGGAAAGTCGCTGCGCATCTTTTGCAATTAAAAGCAAATATTTATATTGTATTTGTTATTTCAATTCATTCATTTATCAATACGTCACAATTTCGTAAGTAATTCTTACGGTACAAACAGTTTTCAAGTGTCACATGTTTGGAAGCATGAATCCGGTTTCTAACCATTTACTTGTGTTCTGAATACTGGGACGGTAAAGTTTATTCGGAGCGAAATACATACGCATATGTTTTTCCAATTCATAGTTAGTTATTTACATAAAAAAAAATCTGAAATACAACATTGGATACAAGCTGACTGCTAATGTTAGAACTAATGTTTACATAAGAATCTATTCTATGATGAAAACTAAAATTTATTAAAATAAAAGTTATTTAATTTCGATTTACTTAAATATTATTAAAAAAAAAAATCACAAAAATAATAAACAATTTAAATTAATTATATCGTCTTTGCAACATTGGCAATAATTGGTTTAGGTCGTGCTTTAAATAGTAATTTCCTTTTTACAATTGCCTTAACTAAATATTCTGTTTTATGTTTTGTTTTGTGTTCAATAGCAATTGTTGAATCTAAAATTGTACGTTCAATTGTTATATTACTACCACCACCAGTTGCATCTAAATTTATTGTATCGTCAATTGCATGTTCGACACTGGATTGCACTTTTTCTAAGACAGCAAACGGTTTATCCATTTTTTGTTCTTTACCATGAAGAATATGATGACCAATGATGAGAATCTGTAAGAACATATTATTGTAATTATGAAATGTTTCAGTTCTGAAAATCGTTTTTTTTTTTTTACCGGTTGTCCATATTTATCGTAACACAAATCTCCAATAAATTGTTCATTTATATTTTTATCACCTCTTACTTCTAAATCACCTTGTAATTCTATGATAGCCCATTCAGGAATACCATTACGATCGAGTCTATATAATATTTAAAATTGAAATAAACATTATTTTAAAATATAATTAAAATACAAATAATTTAGAATATATTCACATGTGCTTGGGTGTAATAAATTATTAGAGGGCGGGAGTGGTGGCTTTATTAGCATGAACAAGAGTCCTCAAAATCAACCAGTAATATGGAAATTTTTTAAAATGCCTAAAAACTACTAATCAGTAATAGTTGTAGTAGCAAACTCGTATTATTTTAATTCATTCAACAAGTACACGTCTCAATTTGTTACAGAATTTGACACAGTTCACTGTAAGAAATATTAAATTGTTTTTTATAAAAACAAATTGTTTATGTATTTTCAACGAACATTTGTTTAATTTAAATTAATATTACAACAAAATAATAAAAACAAATATTATAAATAAATCCATTTATCCTCTAAACTTCTTAAATAATGGATGAACATTATGTATATTCTTTCGTTTAAATTCATAATAAACAGCATCATCACCACCAGACATTGAACCTAAACCACCGGCACGTTTTAATGTACCACCACCACCAGCACGAAAAGTGCCACCTTCACCCGGAATACGTTCATCTTCACAATCAATATCCGATGCAGCTAATACTTGTTGCAATAAATGTCCTTGTTCTTCACGCGTTTTATAAAACAAATCTTGATCAGCATCCATACCGGATAAATGGGTAATGACCTACAAAAAAAAAAAAAAAAAAAAAGAAAACACATTTTGTTTCTGCCATTCAATTAATTCAAATTTGTACTTCTTACCTTATAACTATAACCTTGATTAACTAAAAATCTTTGACGTTTTCTTGAATAATTCATTTCCATTGTATCTTGTGAAACTAATGTATAAAAAAATGCATTATATTCTTCGGCAATTGCTCCTTTTTTAGCACGTAAAATACGTCCAAGACGTTGTGCTTCTTGACGCCGTGAACCACCATGCGATGATATTTGTATTAAAACATTTGCCTCTGGTAAATCAAAACTTGTATCGGCCACTTTACTCACAAATATCGTATTCACCTTTTGATTAAATTTAAAATTTTGTAAAATTTGTATACGTTCATTTTGTGACGTTGGTCCATAAATATATGGTTTATTCATTTTGATCGCATAATGTTTTAATGCAAATACATTATCACTAAATACAATTGTTTTATCACCACGACGTTCATGATATTTTATTAAAAATTGTGTACTACGAAATTTCGATGGATTCATAACATATAATAGCAATTTTTTTGATGTCTTTGTTATCAGATATTCATGATAGAATTCGGGACTCATTGGACACCATACCTCAGCACATTGGACACGTGCAATAAAACCCTTTTTCTGTAATTCCAACCAATTGGCTTCGTACAATTTTGGACCAATTAGAAAATTTAAATCCGCAATTTTATCATCTTCACGTAATAATGTTGCTGTCAAACCTAATTTACAATGACTTTGTACTAATGTTAATACACGTCGAAACATTTTTGCCGGTATTGTATGTACTTCATCTAAAACCATAATGCCCCATTCTTGTTCTTGTAACCAACGCATTGTTTGTTCGGCTTCCCATGAACGTTTTTGTGTATGCGTTATCATTGAATAGGTTGTTACCAAAATACCACAACCCATTGGTTTATCTTTGGCCTCGGATGTAAAACGACAAATCATACTATCATCAGCTGTTGACCACATTTTAAATTGTTGTTTCCATTGTTCAACGGATACGCCAGAATTACATAAGATTAAGGCACGTTTTCTAACTGTACAACATGCGGTAACGCCAACCTATACACAATTAATTGAATTAATTTTATAGAAAACAAAAAAAAAAATTTTTTTTTTTGTTATTTTACCAATGATTTTCCAGCACCACATGGCAGAACAATGACACCGGAACGTGCACGACCATTACCAAACATTTTACGTAAACTTTTTTCTTGATACGGACGTAAAACAGCAGCTGGCTGCAAAAATAAATTTAAAAAAAATACATTCACATTATAGCTAATGATTAAATGTTTTTAAATTGATATAAGAGAACTAATGTATATATAAAGAATTAAATAATTAAACATTAAAATCAATAGAATACCTTTAAATCAATATTAATATCTGGATTAATTGTATCATTACGAAAATCATATTCAGCCAATAATGGATGTTCTATTTCAATGCAACGTTTCTGCAGCACTTCAATTTTCTCCTGATTTACCTCAAACGAAACGGTATTCAAACTAATTTCATCTTCTTCATCGTCATTATCAATTTTATCATAAAAATTTGTTATATCATCCGGCACAGCGACAACCGTTGCTAATGTTGTCCCATCTAAATTATTACCATCATCAATTGCAGTTGCACCAATTGTTGCTGTCAATGTTGTTGTTGTTGTTACACCACCAATTGATTTTATACCAAATATTGCCGGTTTTACTTTATCTTGTACGCTTGTTATAAATCCATCACCCTCTTCATTTTCTTTACGTTTTAAACGACAAGTTTGTATGACCGGATCTTTAAGTAATTTTTGTAAAACTTCTGGGTGTGGTGATTCAACAAAATATTTATTATGTTTTAATACCAATTTTACTTTACCATAAGATAATGTACAAAGTTGGATAAATTCAATAATTCCTTGTGGTATTGATGTTTTACTTAAACGTTTTAAATATTCAATAATATCATTTGTTTGCAAACCAACTGATACGGCCGCATATAAACTGTATGCCGTTAATTTATATTCGTGTATATGTTCGGGACGACAAACTGGTTCAGCAATTGCAATAAGAAAATCATGAGCATGTTTGTAAACGGGTGAAAATGATTCCAAGAATATATGACCATTTGGTGCTACCCATAATGGTCGTGAATTATGATCAATTTTTAAATTCATTTGTGAACGATAATCCTTTGCACCGTATTCATCTTCTTGAAATGCTTCATCATTTTTTTCGGCATTTTTAGCAGCCGCCGCAGGTATACCCTCATTTTCATTTTGTGTTGAATTATTGCCACTGCCACCAGAACTACCTGCAGGACCACCACTACCACCACCACCATCATCATCGTCTACTAATAATGCATATGCTTCATCTTCCGCTCGTCGTTTTTTATCTGAAATAAACAGAATTACATTTAACTCTGAAACAAAGCATCTAAAGAAATTTCTACAATGACTCATATAAACAAACAATATTAGGTCAGCATAAAATCCTATTTTACAATAAGAATAAATTAAAATCTACCACTAACCTGATCTGCCCGATTTACTACCCGTTCCACCTTTGGATTCCCTTTTAAATGGTTTTTTAGGGGGTCCCATTAGTTGTGCAATTGTTAATGATTTATTTTATCTAAAAAAAAAAAAAAGGTGTCATCATTTAATTTTATACAAAAAAAATTCATGCTATTACCTCTTGTAGAAAAACTAATATATTACTGGTAATTTAATTATTAATTTTATTTACTATTACACTTTATAATTGTTTAAAAACTTTGTTTTAAAGTTACAAAAATATATTTTACAAGCAGCGAAAAAAAACACACATTCAATCTGTCTGACGATAAATGTCATAATACAGCACAGCACACCACAAATAACATAACGCGGTAGACAAATTGTCGGCACAAAGAAAGAAAAAACGTTTAGAATTATTTTCCTATTGATTTTAACACTATATTTATTGTAAATAATTTACTGTATTGATTTCTAAAATAAATAATTAATTACTATACTTACATTTTTATTAAAATTGGCATCTTTTAAATAATTTTTATTTATAAATAACAAAATAATAACAAACCAAACATACAGCGACTGGTGGTGAACGATTGAATTTAATTTTCAGGCATGTTGTCTACAATATGGTATGTGTTCTATTTTTTACATCGTAATGAGGCGAAACATTTCGATAAATGGCGAGTGTACGTTGCCACTAAGTCTAGGGTGTTTCAATAAGTTAAAGTTTAGGCACCCGTCGTGGTAGCGCAGTGGTTAAAGCACTAGACTAGAACGGCGGTAGACCGGAGTTCAAGCCTCACTGTAGACGAAATTTACAAAAAAAAATTGTAAATTGTAAATTTATCACTTTGTGACTTAACCAGAAGTTGAAAAGACTATTTGGGCCAAACTGGCCTTGGTCGTTAAAGAAAAAATAATAATAATAATAATAATAATAAAGTTTAGGCAAATCTAGATATTGAATTTGTATAAATATATTAATGACATATTATTCTTAAAGACTACGAAATAAATATGTGGTTCAGGTTGTAAAATTAACAATCTAAAAATATATATTACACCTTGGGTTAGAGGAAAATAAAGTAATATATGGGATGGTATTAGTTATAGGATTAATCATATTGATGTGCTCACCAAATCGAGCCAATGTTCAATTCAATCCAGTAATGTATAATACTTGTTCACAACTAAGCCATAGCACCACCGTGAAAGGTTGAGATGATGATGATAAATATGCCAGTAGTTAATTTCTATCGCATTTACGTAACAAATTTAAATAATTATGCACGCTATTTATTCCCTTTTGATTGCAAGATATTAATAGAATAGCCAAAATCAATCATTTCTCTCTCATATATATCCTAATCATTTAACGCCGATGTGTTGAGTTGCAAGGTTGATATGTAGCATCCATAAGCTGGGAAGGAGAGATTCCATTATGAATAACATCTTTTTCTGCTATCTAATTTAATGACGACATTTCGTCATCCCTGATTCGTCGTGTTGTAGTTTTTTTCCTTATACTTCTTCTTCTTCTTCTTCTTCTTCCTTGTCTTTTTTCCTTATTCAGGGTCGGCTCTCCTACTCCTGAATCTATTTCTCCACAAGTTTCTGTCTCACTTTCTGCATTCAATTTTGAACAACTGATAACCAAGTAGCTTGTGGGCGACCGCGTTTCCTTACATCTTTTCCAAT
>JANSTX010031388.1:0-14153 GCA_027564355.1 Penthetria funebris | reverse complement strand
AATTAACTGAAAATAAAATGTCCTAGAAAAACACAGGTCCATGACCTAACGAAAGAAGAAGAAGAAGAAGAAGATTTACATCTCTGTTGATGTAAACGGTGACGAATGAAGTGGCCGACTATCATCGAGTTTACTCAATCAATCTTTATCTCCAAGCGGTGTCACCGTTAACTAGATCACGATATATGTCCGGCATGTCGTATGATCGAGTCTAAAAAAGAAGGTGCTAATGTCGTGTTTGTCGACTGGTTGAGAAAATAACTCAACAACAAACTAGGTAGGGGATTTATGCATCATTCTACTGAAATATTCAAATGTATAACTGGATAATTTGATCCTATATTTTCCAGTTGGAAAATTATAGTTATTTGATTTTACATGCATATTTAAGACGGCAAATTAACATCATAATACCGCCCTATGTGCCCCTGAAGCGTAAAAGTTTAGATGAGATGTTGATGTAAACGGCTCTATGAAGAATATTTACATCTATATATTATATTGATCTTTCTTGAATTTTATGATTTAATATCTATACTACTCATATATCAATATCAATATCAATATCATAGTATATTTTGCTTACAATAACCGGGTTTATTATTAAAAATTTATTCCTTTATACAAAAGGCTATGCAAACCGATTTTTATTATTATAAATACTTCATCAATTCAAAAAAGTGCAGAAATTTTTTTTGCAATGCCACCAAAACAGTGAAATTTGATATTTTCTTGAAAATTTCTGTATTCCTGAATTTTATTTTATATATACACCAAACAATAGAAGTGCAATAAGAGATCAGTTGATCGTTTAGTTTTCTGCACCAATGATAATAGAATTGGGACTTATATATAATATCATAATAGTGTGCCAAAATATATATGAAAAATTGCCCACGAAAGAATTCACATTATTACAATATGAATATACTTGCAACATGCCGCCCATCTTGAGGTTACTCTTGTTTTACTATTCTTGCGATGTTACTTTTAGGTATCTTTTTTACATGATATCTCCAATATCGCCATTTGAATCTTGTGCAACTAATTATATCCTGATTTTAATATACGAGATAGTATCGTTTCTGAATGTTCGATAATCGATCGCATAACTTCCGTTTCAGTGGCTCTCAGAATTTATTTTGTTCTGGAAGTATCACTGCATGTAATGTTTTAACTGCGTGTAAGTGAGCATAGGGTCTTCGCATGTTTTATAAATTCTTTTTTTTGCTTTCATTTGACATGGGCTTAGTTTTCATCTCTGTTGGCTTTATTATGAGCCTTTGCAGTAACAATATGGTAGCTTGTTGTTTCTGCCCACAAATAACGGAAACTCACAATAAATTGTTCTATAGGTATATTATTCATCAGTAGTTTGCACCTTATACAGAATCTTTAGCAAATACAATTATTTTGGGTGTTGTCGGTAGATAACAACATACCTCTTTAAGCAGTTAACGGTTTGTATAAAAATTAAAAAGTAAACGCTGTAAATTGTCTTTATTTTCGACCTAGCAAACAATGCTGATCAGCTAACTACTGCTCATTTTATAACTAATTCTTGTAGATTTTATTTTCAATATGATTTCATTCATTTGAAACCGTTTGACTTAAACTATCGCCCTAACGAATTCGAGTTGTTTATTTTCCGTATAAATTTACTCGGGTTATGCTGTTCTTAGCAATTTTCAGTAGTATGTCTATTATATTCTGCTGTTTATTGTTCGTCGAAAGAATGTCTATAGCATCACTTAGTTGAAATGAATCAAAAGCCTGTGTGAGATTGACGAAATATAGGAAGATCGGTTAATTGTATGCTTTGGACTTCTATGCAAATTGTCGCAATATTGCGTCAATCGTTGACCTATTTTTCCTGACACCATTTTGTTCGTCACAAATCATCATCAAATTATCACCTATTACATTTGTAAATTAATTTTTGAGCGGCGCTTAATAATGTGATAACCCGAATTTTTTTTTTGTCAGCTTTACTGCTTTAAATTTTTGTTCAATTAAACATTGGTTAACTGTAAAATTTCTTAAATCGCAGTTGCTTTCTAATAATTGTATTTTATTTGTTCAAATTTGTGCAATCTTCAGTTGTTATGAATGAGTTTTAAGTCCATTCGTTCACTGGTTTCTTTCTATTCCTTTAGAAATGTAAAATTTTTCTTTGACCGTCATACAAATCATGCATTATTGAATAGATTCGAATATAGTCAGTTCTAATTTGACGTTACCATTAAGTGTGCTTCTAACCAATTAAATTCTATTTTTAATTAGTTTTAAAACTACAGTTTATTTGATATTTACCTGTTTTTTTTTCAGCACCTAATGTTTTAATCTCTTCGGTAAACCATGCCTTTTCATCATGTTTATCGTCTATATTAATCTTTCTTCATCTGACTGTTTCAAATGTTGACGTATTTACATTTTCCTTAAATTTTGTTCAGGCTTCCTCCACATTATTTTCATCGCTGATTAAATTATTCATAAGTTTGTTACTTAACCTACACTCATGACTTATATTAGTATCCGAAATGGATTCAATATTGGTTTTATTGATGTACTCCGGATTTGATTGGATATAATGTATGTATATTGCGATTCGATGTACTGTTGGGAGAAAAATATGGTATGTCAGCTAAATACAGTGTGAAAAGTATGGCGGCGGAGACCGAACACTGAATAACCCAAGCAGTAATACCGTGTAAATCAGTCATATGGTCACCAAGTTGTGTATTACTCTTTTAAAGTGATTGTTAAAGGTTTCCGGAATCGATTTGTGTATTGGGAAGAAATGTCTTGTCTTGATGATTTAATTAAATTCTGTCAATTTTTTACTAACAAATTTTGCATATAATTTCAACAGAGCGGATAGTAGTGAGATCGGTCTGTTTTTTTTCCAAACAACGGTTGCAACTTTTCACGACTGAGGGATGTGAGTGTTATTCAAAATCTGATTGAACATAACTCATAAAAATCATACGATAATTTGTTAGATAATGTTTTTATAACCCTGTTAGACCCAGAAAAGTCCAAAAGTCAAGGTACGGCGAAGTCGTTCGTAATTAGTTGGTTAATATCAGTCAGTGGAGAATTGTTGATCAACAACAACATATTATACTATTATTGTTACAATGTATAGCAATATAAGATGTGACAGATGGAAACTATAATATGCGTGACCTATGCATTTCTAATTATTAGTTTGCCTTTATTTTGCTGAGAAAAGGTGATAAAAGTGTTAAATTTTGATATTAACTTTAAATTTCCTCTTCAACAACAAATGTTCTTCATTTATTTGTAAATCTTTCCTATCTTCTTTAATATTTCATATATAAATTTTCTTATATAATTCCAATTCACAATATGCTCCTTTTTTTCCTTAACATTATAATACACCAGCATGGGGTAATTTCTTTTTATTTTTGCGTGCGTTTCCATTTTTTACAGTATTTTTTATTAATTCAATTTTTTTTTTATGCGGGCGACTATAAATTTATGATGCAACTGTTTTATATTTTCAATAATTTAATAATGGTTCTAATTTTAGTTATTGTGTAGTTTATGTCTAATTATTATGTTAGGTAAATACAGAATATTTAAAGAATTTTAGATTTTTATTACTCGATCACGATATATATGCATAGGTAACTACTTCCATTTCTTGCCTTGGCAACACTAAGTGCAATCTCTGATATTTTCATTTGAAAGTTTCACATTTTTTGGCATAAAAAGACTCTGAACATTGGCATTAAATTGTGAACATTTTCGTGGCATTATTTATCACAACTTTCGATGTGGATTATCACAAAAATTCATTGATGAACTACATTCTTTATATGGAAATAAAGTACCGTCCTAAAGCATAGTGGAAAACGGGTACAATGAATTTAATCGTTGTCGACGATCGTTCAGCCCAGCACGAATTTCATGGATTTCGTTCAAAATCAGTTGTTGTGCCAAAAACTATCGATACTGTGCGTGAACTAACGATCGTCATGTGACATATCAGGCATCCACACAATTTAACAAACACTCCAAAAAAGGCTCGTGTCGATTGGTGCTAGGAAACGTTGAAAAATTATGATCATGTTGGTTATGATTTTTATTTCCACACATTAAAAAAAAATATGGTAGTTACTGACCCACCATATTTCAGTCACTTGTTTGAGATATCATACTTTTGTCATACGGGGAGATTTTCTATTTTTCAATATTTTAATTGTTTGTTCAATCAGATGTTGGTTGAGATAAAATTATTATTTGTATTCTGTGCCTCGTAAGCCTCAGATGAAACTCTTCTGTTTTGGTGAATAAATTTTGGTAACATATGCGGCTTCAGCAGATACTGAGGAATTTTGCGTATATTTATTTACAGGTTTCTTTCTATCTCTGTGAAAGGTTTACATTTCTCTTTTGCCCGCGCCCTTTAGGGTCACTCATATATTCCACATATGGTAGCGGTTCCACTATCCTTAACCTGTGGATGGGCCCAGTCGCAATTAACTTTGCAAATGGCATGCTGTTAGTACATACCATCTTCTGCGCTATAGGTAAACGATTTTACAAAATGGCCAATTAATGAAATTAATGTATTTTAAAGTAAATTATTTCTACGTTTATTGTATTCCTAGGCAATCGACAATAAATTTAATGCAATGTTTATAGTGAAGTTTTATATATTTTATTTATGCTAAATATACACTTCAAGAATATATACCATTATTATTAAGTATATTTCTAGCAGCTGATTGGATTTTTATACTATTTTTATATTTTTAATCGAAGATGCAATTGGTTTCCAAAAATAATTACCAAAAAAAGCAGATGGTCTAACGTATTTTTTTTGTACAATATTTTGTTGTTTTAATATATAGGGGAATATCGCGATATATACAAAATTATAGAAAATTGCACCTTGCAATTAAATTTATTGTGCATATGCACATAAATGAATTTTAAGTATATGTTGTTCTCTTTAACTTAAATACATGTTATTATTTGTGATAAAATATTTGAAGACTAAATAATTTGAATTTTTTTAATATAAAGTATATCGACATGATGTCTTATTAATGTTTAAACTTATAGGAAATAACTTAAGATTTCAATTATTCATTAGATATCATAAGAAGATCCATAATTATTTATAAGTTGGACGTTTGATTAACACTTGAACTATAACACCAAAAAAAATATATGAGGATTTATTCACTTTATATAAATGCAGACCAATTGATTGAATATTTGTGATATTATATTCCGGCCGCCCAAATTCCGCACCAAACAGTTACTCGTACTGGAAACATTTGTTTTTTCAAAAATCATTTATGGATTTTCTGAACCCTGACAATTTTGACAAATAATGAAGACATCAAGATGAAAATGTGCCTCATCGCTGAAAATGATTTTGTTTGAAAAATCAGCATCTACTTGTTGTTCGGTATGTCACGAGACCGTTCTATTTGCTGTGCGTGATCAGTAGGCTTTAGTTTTTTAGTCAATTGAACTTTGTTAGCATGAAATGTAGAGAGTTTTTCGAAATGTCTTATTCTTGACAACGTTGCCGAATTAATGTTATTGGACTCTTAGCAACACTCTCACGAACTGCTTCGATATTTTGTGTTTGAATGACTTGTTTGAAGGACGGTTAGATAACTAATTGTTCCAGTCTTTTTGAATTTTTTAATTAATCTCTTCACAGTTGATTTATTTAAATAACTATCCCAACCATATTTTGTACAAAAATTGCGAACTGTAGCTGACAAACCTTTATTAATTTTAAAACATTATTCAACAATGAAAACGCACGCGTTGTTGTTTCGTGTAGCGCTACATTTTAATCAATCCTGAACTGTCAGCTGTAACGTACAAATTGTGCGAAATTTAAATCTATAAATTTTGGGATATTATTTAGACATATTCGACTATTGCTAATATGCTTCTATGTACATCTTTTAGAACGTGTGGTAGCAGTAAATGGACAAGAAACTTTTTATTTCATTATTCTTATTGTTTCCATTTTGTGTAATGATGTCGACGAATCATATAAGCAAGAAATGAATACATCATACTTGGTGATATTAATTGTTTGTAATAAAGTCGAGTATGTTGGACTATTTCAATTTCTTGTCATGTCTATATGTCAATATTTTAGAGTAATTTTATGAATTTGATTCTGATTAATCGTCGAACTGCTAAAAAAACACATTTATAATGGTTGACCATTTTCTTTCCATTTCTTGTCATGTCTTCTCAGTTGTTGCTGCTGCTGCGGGGCGTTAAAACCCAGGTGCGGTTTTAGCCTGCTTCAACACGTTTCTCCAATCATGCCTATCTGCAGCTAACGTCTTCCAATCCCGAATTTTAAGAATCTTCATATCATCGTTTACTGCTTTACTGCATCTAACCATCTAGCCCTAGGTCTTCCGGCTCCTCTTCTCCCTTCTGGATTACCATTCAACACCTTTTTTGGTACACGTTCTCCTCCATTCGTGATACATGACCCAACCATCTCAGTCTATTGATTTTAATTGTTTTGACAATATTGTCTTCTCCTCCAAACATTTTGTTCTTTGACGGGACCTTATATGCCACGGAGTATCCTTCGTTCAAAAATCCAAAGTAATTGTTCCTGGTTCTGTGTGATGCACCAAGCCTCCGATCCATATGTTAATATTGAACGTATTAATGATTTATGCAGCTTACACTTTAGTTCTCGTTGTAATGTTTTAGATTGAAATTGTTTTCTTAGCCCGCAGTAGCACCTGTTTCCAATTGCCATTCTGCGGCGAATTTTTACTTCAATATCAATTTCCACATTTACCAACGATTCCAAATATGCGAAGCTATTTACAATTTAAAAATTGTATTCCCCAATATTAACTGTCTGACCTCGAATTCCTGATGTATTAGTTGCCACCATATACTTTGTTTTGTCTTCATTCACTTTGAGCCCTAGCACCGATGCCCTCTTGTCTAACGCTTCGAAGGCATCCTTGACAGTCATGAGATTTCCGACCCATTATGTCTATATCATCAGCAAACGCCAATAATTGACCCGATTTTGTGAAAATCGTTCCTTTTTTTGTCAATATTTACGCCTCTTACAACCTTCTCCAGCGCAATATTAAAAAGTAGTGACGATAAAGGGTCACCTTGTCGTAGTCCATCAACGATCGCAAAATGTTCAGATAATTTATCCCGGATTCGCACATGAGACTTAACATTATTTAACGTCATAGCCACCAGATTTATCAGTTTACAGAATACCAAATTCTTCCATAATTTTCCATAACTTTGGCCTATTGACGCTATCATATGCCGCCTAAAAATCAACAAACAAATGGTGTGTATCAACCTTGAACGCCCTACACTTTTCCAATATCTGCCTAATACTAAATAGTTGATCAGATGTAGATCGATCTGTGCAGAATCCACATTGGTATTCTCCAATAATTTCATTGGTATATAGAATAAGTCTATGGTATAGTATATTTGCAAATACCTTATTAGTTATTCCTCTGTAGTTGTTACAATCTAATTTGTCGCCCTTTTTGTACAATGGACAGATAATACCATCTTTCCACTCGTCTGTCACCTGTTCCCTATTTCAAATCTTAACAATTAGCTCGTGCAGTTGACACCATAACGGATCTCCACCATGTTTAAAGAGTTCACCTGGTAATTTATCTGATCCAGGTGATTTATTATTCTTGAGTTTTAGAATAACGCTCTTAATTTCGTGTAATGATGGTTCAGCTATAAATAGCTGAGCCGTTTGAAATTTTACATCTTCTACAGTATTTACTCGCGTGTTTATATTTAATAAATTTTTCAGTACTCGGCCCATCTCTCGAGACACCTTTCCTCTTGTGCCATTACCTGTTCGTCTATGTTTTTGCACAAAAACGGCCGTTGACTATATCCGATGCGCATACAATTGATCCCTCTGTACAATCTTCTGTTGTCATTGTTCCTGTTGAATTTTTCAAATTCGGCGTAAATTCTTCGCTCCAGTTCTCTTTTCTTCCTACGAACTAATTTAGGCTCGAAATTCCTTTTAGCGCGATAGTCTTCAATAGTGGTGCTTGTAGCTCGCGTTAGCATTTTCAGCTTGGATGCATTGTTTTCATCCCGAGCCCTTCTACAATCATCATCAAACCACCCATTTCTAACTACCATCCCCCTTCCAATCGCCTCTGTTGCGGCATGAAGACTGTGTTTACCTAAAGTTGGATAATATAATGTTTCCTTGCCCACTTTGGTATTAAAGTCACCTAAGACAATCTTAATATCGTGGCCTGGCGCAGTTCTATAGGTGGATCTTAGTTTTTCATAAAACACATCCTTCACCTCATCAGGTTTTTCCTCAATGGGTGCATGTACATTGATGAGGGTCAAATTGAAAAATTTCGTTCTTACACGTAGGGTACAAATGCGTTCATCTATGGGGTTAAAATCAATTACCGAATCCCTTGCATTACCAAAAACTATAAAACCGGTTCCAAATTCTCTTCTTTTACTACAATCGTTGTCGCTGTAATAAAATGTGTATCCTTTTCCTTTAAGTAAGTTTTTTTCGGGCCACCAATTCTTGGATAGCTGTTATATCTAGTTTGACCTTTTTTAATGTATCAGTAAGTGTTGTTAAAGCACCTTGTCGCAGCAAAGTTCTAACGTTCCATGATGCCAGTTTTAAATCGTTGTCCTTTTTTTGTTACATGAGTCGTTGCCGTTTATCCTGTCCAATCCGAGGCCGTGTTGTAGTATTCATAACCAGTACTTTTCCGAAGTTGGCAGTTAACCATACGTTCAACCTACTCAAACATTCTGTAAATTCGTCGGGTATTTACATAGGTATATTTCACCTCTACCGAAAGCAGTTATTTAATTGCGCTGCTGAATCGCCATGCCACTGTGTAATCGTTGAATTAATAACTAAGTTTTAAGGTGAGTACTGCCTACACACAGTACCCCTTAGTAACTCTAATACACAGCCGCCAAATTGTCTGCGGTTATTTATTTGATATTAGTAACTAACCTATTGCTAGGTCATCCACTATCCGCAACCTGTGGACGCGTTCGGTCGCAACTGGCCTTGCAAGAATATGCTATACCCATCATCTATCATTTCGCACCATCCTTCCATTCATATCTGTTGGCCAAAATGAAGACACAATTTCAATAAAATGTATCAATATAAAATTCATGCCATCTTCAAACTTTAATCTTACTAATGGACGGTAAAAAATTCTGCTGGTAAATGTGTATACCCCAAACTTCATATATTGGTCTCCAACTTTGATGTACAATATAACTGCCTTAAAAATATTAATCAGCCATGAACATATCAATACAGTTTTCAGCATGAATTGAGGGAATTGACCAGAGTTAGGAATCCAGAGATAAGAGTCTATTAGAATACCGTTAATAAAGAGCATTGTTGTAGCTATTTTGCCATACAGAACGTTCTACGTTAAAGTCACCACCATATTGATATGGTTATATATTGTCTTATCGAAATATGTTTAAGTTAGCGGCACGAAGGCAGACCTGATAATAATTCGTTAGTATGACATAAAAACTGAAATCATTCAACTGTTGATTCCATTTGTAGTAGTTATGTCAGAGTTAGTGATGCAAAATAAGGATTACGTCTATGATTATTTAACAAAAAATCTCTAAATTTATTTTTATAATAATTCTAATTTTAATTGACGTCTTTATTTTGTTAGATATTCCATCAATAATCAAAAGGACCAAAAGTCTGTATGGAAGCAATTTACGATTACTATGTCAATATAGGAGGAAAATCACTAAATTTTATTTATATCGAATTATTACAGGTATGTAAAATTTTACTATATTATTTAAGGGAGAAAAAAAAACTTTTTCAGGTTGCATTATTATTATGTATATGCGTTTTATTTCATTTTTTGATCAAATATGTTTAGTCAGTTGCAATAAATACATATAGATTTAGGATAAAAAGGGTTAAACGTATATTCCCTGATGTAAATATTCGTACATTTTAATCGCGGTAGTTAATCCATTCGTTCATTATAAAGTATATGAAATAACATTCCCACGCAAGCAAAAAAATAACGCAACCCTCATCCCTTTGTAAAGGAATAATGCAATATGACAATGAAAAAAAATTATAAAAGAAAATATTTGATAATTTTTATTATTGAATCCTTTATACTCGTATCTATTTTTTTATTTATTCCTTTTGTGCATTTTCATCATCTAAAGCTTGTGAATAATTTATCTCCATAAATTTAAAGTACTCGTACACGGAGTTTTCTTTATGTAAAACATAAATTAAAGTTTTTATTTTTTTTAATAAACTAATGAAAATGAATATAAATAAATAAAAAAACAGAATGTCCTTCAATTTTTTTTTTTTATTTTGTTGTGAACTTTTGTAATGCACTTTCAATTCTATTCGTTTGTTTTAACTAAACTATGAGAGGGTGTAATTAATTTTAAAAATAATAGAAAAATTTTATAAAATATTAATTAATGATCAATTTGCGTGCAAAACTTGCAAAATAATATTTTCTCACCTCTAATTAATGGTTATCGTCTATTTTTCTTTAAGTATATTTAAATGAATATAATTACACATAAATAACATTTTTATATCAAACTTTAGCATGTTCATAACTTCATGAAGCACCAAATGACTCGTAAATATATTATTGAGGTGAATATACTAGGTATTTATTAAAAAAAAAAAAAGTGAATACACTTTAAAATGGTTTTAATTGCACCAATTAATTGTACTTTTTACTATAGACGTAATCATCCTTTTAATACAATTTAGCATAATGGGTGACGAATAGTGTGGCCGACTATCATCGAGGTTAACGGTAACTGGATCACGGTATATGTCAGTAATGGCTTGTGATCGAGACTAAAAAATGTTGCCAGTATTGTGTTTGTCGACTGATTGAAAAAATTATGATATTGTAAATTGATGTTGGGCACGTGTTACAATGTTAACAAAGTCGGCTGAACTCTAAATTACCTCACGCGAACGATCTCGTGACTATGCTTTTTGAATACAGAGTATTCAAATGAATAAGAAAATACTAATATAATTTTTCTTGAAAATGCTCATATTCCGTGCCAAGTGGCCTCAAAGAGATGTAACTTCCGAAATGTAGTCATAGTTTCCGAAACAGAATAAAAAACTGAATAAAAAAAATATTGAATATTCATGATGAAGCAATTTTTTTTAATTAAAAACTATTCAAAATTGAGCCTAGTAAAAATAAAAAACTGAAAAAAACATGTAAAATTAATTTTTTCGCCATTATTCTTTTCAGCACTCCTCCGCTATGGATATATTTTAATTTTATTTTGAAGCTGGCGCATAACATATGCTACACGGGTAATGCTTTTAAATTCAATGTCACTTCAATTTTCCATGTGTAACCACTGAAATTATTTTGCGAAATCAATGATAAAATTCAAAGAAATATTTAAATAATTTTAGAAATTATGAATTTCCTCACAACGCTATCGTTTTTCAATGAATGTACTGCGAATAAAATATTATTAGGTCTGCCCAAGCATAGGTGTTTCTATAGCTCTTTATGTAACTCCAAATATTTGAACTGTTTACATAATCAGCCTGGGCCAAATTGGACATTATTCGCAACCCATATGTGTCATTATTCTAAATATCGCTCTGTTTTATTTTGCGACATTTTCATATTATAATTTGTGATGGCATTATTGAACGAACACATTCAATGTGTCATGGGTATTTTTAAAACTTCTCAATATTACGTTTCATTTCAAAATTCTGCATATCGATGTTATATCGCAAGTATTCAGTGATTACATTGTGTTTGTTGTATTATGTTAAATTTCGTTTCCAATATGAATATGAATTGGTCATGTACTGATGCTATGATTGAGTTTTCGATGATAATATCGCAAAAAAAAATCTTTGATTTCAATTAGGCCACTCATCGCCCTTATTCAAATATAATTGTAAACTATTTAATATCGGAATAATAATCCTTTATTAATTTGACATTAATTTGTGAATATATGGGAATTATTTTTGAGAATTTGTCAAATTCAAATTCAAATCATTTATTCAATTTAACAAATTTTATTTATATAATACATTGATATGAATGTATAATAGGGTGAGTCAATTATTAGATACCCTTATGACAGTTTTTATAATGATAATAAATAAAACTAACATTGTTGTCCAAATTTTATTAAATTTTTTTAGGCAATTCTAATCCATCCTCGTACAGTGGGTGGTCTTGAGAAATAGAGATATTATAACCTAAATAAGAAAATATATTTTTTTTTCCAAATTCTATTTATCTTTCGACATTGTCCTTTTTTGCTTCATACGCTAATTCAAACGTTTTTCCAAGTTCATATTAAACCTTCCTTGTAATACGATTTATTGAATTCTTTAAAATAGGCGTTAGTTGCAGCTATTACTTCATCATTCGCTCCATATTTGAAAACAAAAAGAAATCACAATGTGCTAAATCAGCTTAAAGTTTAGGTTCGTGTAACGCTCCATTTTTGGTAACCCTGAATAGTAATCCTTGGCTACGTTTTACCATACAAATAGCGCAAAATTCAAATATTGCGTGTATTTTAAGACACCCTTCATAAACCGAAGTAACTTGTTCTATATTATAAATTACAATCCTGATCCTAATTTTTTTTTAATTAAATTTCCTTAATTTATTGTACTCGAAATATTTTAACTTTATTTTATTTTATTCTTCACCATTCACCAGTGATTCAAAAAAAAAAAGGAACAATATACATAAAATATCAAAAAAATGCAATTCCCTTGCAAAATATTAAAATTATTTAAGTAATAACTTTTGCGATGCGTTCACATCGCATTTTCGAAAGAGGCCGGTAAAAAGAAGTAGAAATCGAAAGAGTCCGGTAAATGCAACGTCTTCTTCGCAATTTTTTCTATCTATAACTCGAATAATTTGAATAGGGAATCTGTAATGGGGATTGAGCGATATGAACCAAAATAGGTAGTATTTTGCCGATATGTATACTAGTCATTATCTTGTAATTGGTGGCAGTGTATTCAAACATAAAACGATTCACAAGGAAACGTGAATATCATCGGAGCGATACACCAGAAATCAAATAAAACCTATAACAATCAGTAAAAATTGGAGAAACTTCCTATTAGAGTACGTAGATTTTGAGTTGCGGATGTATACAGTGATCACTATTTGGTTATTTGTCAGATTTGTATCAAACTGAGGGCAAATATGCAAAGGCAACCTGAAACAGTTAAACGCATAAATGTTGCCAAGCTTCAAAATAATGAAGTAAGTATTTTATGTGAACAATATTTTGGATCCCATAAGTGCTACAATCGACGGGATTGGCATTGTTTTGCAGGTGGATTGGTGCGCGAGAGCGAAGATGTTCATGGTTTCATCAATTATGATACGAAGGAATGGATTAGTGATACCACATGGAATCTAATAACGCGTAGACGGAAATTTAAATATAGAATGAACAACAACAATGCGATTAGCTTATGGAGTCTACGGACAAACTACAATCAACTGAATAGGGACGTCGGCAAAATTGCAAGACGAGATAAGCGGCATTACACGACATTAACACCATCTTTTTAGCCTCGATCACACGCCATTATACTATACCATATACCGTGATCGAGTTACCAGTGACACCGCAGACACCATTGTATACGCTGTTCGTTGATTTTAAGCAGACATTTAACAGTCTTTAAAAATACTGGAGAGTTTTGGAATACTGTCCAAATTGATGAATATGATCCGTGGTTTATATCGTTATTCACAATTCAGAATATTACACCGTGGAAGTTTTGGTGATATTTTTGATGTATCCCGGTGTCAAACAGGGTTGTATTCTATTGCGAATATTGTTCCTGCTGGTCTTGGATTGGGTTATGACAAAGATAAATGCTCAACCGTATGGTATCAGATAGGGTCTAACCAATCGAATCTTGATATGAACTTTGCTGACGGCTTATATCTGTTAAAATATACAAAGTCAGACATGAGAGCTAAATTAGAACGGCTTGCGAAATACAGGTTGCAGGTTGATCTAAAAATCAATGATTCAACACGTAT
>JANSTX010031377.1:0-14156 GCA_027564355.1 Penthetria funebris | reverse complement strand
TGGTGACATTTAGCATTTGTCATAGCTAGTATTGAGTTGACTTATTCTTTAAATTCAATTGTTGTGAATAATTTGACAAACAATAATTAATCGAAGCAGCAAATGTTTTTAGTCAAGCTATGTCGAAATAATTTCTTGGAATTTCGAATGCACGATTATCGCCAACGTTTGTAACGTTTTAGAACTATATTTGAAAATTTTAAAAATTTAAATTGGACTTGTGCCTTCCTTTTATAATGGAATATGAAAATATTGAATAACCAAGGCCTAAACGGATTTGAATATTAAATTATACTCATATATATAAGTTTTGATAAATATATTAATTAAACGACATTATGTTTCAGTTGAAGTTTATGGTACAGGCAACTTAGTTAAAATGAGCGTAAAAGTTTCTATTAACATTTTTCTTGTGTTTTTATTAATTGCTTGTGATCGAAGTTATGGTTTAGTAGAAACGCTTGAAAATAAGTTTGTCAACAATGAAATAGTGCCGGATGTGATAGACAGTTCACCTACGAATGAATTGAAGGTATATTTTTAAAATATTTAAACTTTTCGTATATTTCGACACGTATTAGCATATAAGTAATTAGCATGTAAATATATAGTGACCACGTATAATAATTTAGAAGAAAAACATAATGAATATATTATATTATTATTATATTTTACATAATTTTTGAAATTTATGTATAATAATTTTTGCCAATCGACCCATAAATTGAAATATAGAACATATTCTGAAGGTGTAAAAAATATTTGACATCTTGAGGTTGTTCCACCTCAATTTAACTATGCCATCGTTCGCAGTATATGTGAGTTTTATATAGCGTGTGGTGGTGATCAAAAATATAGGCATTAATGTCTTGTTTGTAGACTTGGTGAATAAACACCTCCCTAATAAGCAAACTAGATTCCTTTGAATTCACACACCACTCTATCGAATGTTAACATCGTAATTCTACTCAATTTGCCCTTAAGGCGTAAAGTTTAAGACGATGATGATGATGGTGCAGATGATGAATCTTGAAAAATATACTCGTTTTCTAAGACAAAAATTTTAATATTCTAGTTAAATGTAGTGCTTTTAAAATTAGATAAATTGACTGAGGATTATTGAGAAATTCATCAGTTCTGATTTGAGTTAGACCTAAAACATCTATTATTTAAAGCCTTGTTTCTATCAGATTTTAATATGATAATAATAGTTTCCTTGAAGTTAGTTTCAGCTAATTTTACACGTTCGCAACCATTAAAATGCTTGTGAAATAGTTAGCTGCAATATTAATGGTCGGAAAGACACAGATATTCATGGATTCGTAAATAGATCTGCCCTGTCGTCATATTCCAGTATTTTCAGCGCCATCTAGCTATATGAAAACATGTTGATTCGGGAACTATTTATATTATTGAAGTGTCGTATGCATTCTCAAAAACACCCCCTACATTCTAAAAGGCTATTCAGTCTGTTGTTAATATTAATGTTGGTACTTTTGTGGATGATGATGTTACTAGTTTAGTATATCTGTTGCTGTTGGGCTGATCGTTTGTGTTTTTGATAAAGTTTTGTTGCCGCAGACCGTATGTTTACTTACTAATTTTATTTACTTTTTAATATAATATTATTATATATAACAAATGCCTGATAAAGCCCTTGATTTTCCCTACTGTTGATATATGCAACAAAATGATATTGACTTTTGAATAAATTTTCTAAATTATTTCCAGATAACATACGATGGCGGAATCAAGGTAAATCCGGGCATTGAATTAACGCCAACACAGGTTAAAAAAATGCCAAATTTAAAATGGAAAATTGAGAAAGATACTCTATACACTATAATAATGACAGGTAAACCATTGTTTGTTGAAATTGACCGCTATTTAATACAACTTCAACAATGTTTTTGTAAAAACGGCCAAATGGGCTATTTATCTAAAAAAAAACCTTTTAATAGAAATGTCATTGATAGAATGGTACCTTTTTTTTATCCCCCGTTTTACACTCGTAGCCATTATACTGGTGACGAATGGAGTGACCGACTATCATAAAGGTTACTCAACAAATCTTAACCTCCACGCGATATTACCGGTAAATCGATTACGATATATATCAGTAATAGCGTGTGATCGAGGCGTAAAAGAGTGTGTAAATGTCATGTTTGTCGATTTGATGAAAAAACATCTCGAATCTTTCATGGCATCTATTCGTTCATTTTAAGTCTTTATAATTTAGTCTATTACAAACCATAGGCGCTTCTAAATTATTTCAACTGCGTTTAGTATCCTTTACTAATTATGCCAAATCATATATAAATGCTAAATATAGAAACAAAATTTGAAATCATTTATAATATTTTATTAATCAATTGAATTTCCAAAGAATTAATGAATTAATAATTTTATTAATTAATAACTTTTATTCACAAATTAGATCCAGATGCGCCGAGTAGATCTGAACCAATTTCTCGAGAATTTTGTCATTGGATAGTTGGAAATGTATTAGGAAACGATATTGAAAATGGAGAAACATTATACGAATATGTTGGATCTGGACCACCATTAGGAACGGGATTACATCGATATGTATTTTTGGTGTACAAACAAAAGGGAACAATTAATTTTAATCAATCCGTAGTACCAAAAACGTAATAATATAGTCACCAAAATATATTGACATCATATTTATTATAATATAAAAATTTATTTTGGTTGCAGGAGTGCAACGAATCGTCCTAATTTCTCGGCTAGAAAATTTGCAAAGGATCATTCATTAGGTGATGTTATTGCTGGAAACTTTTATGAAGCTCAATATGATGATTATGTACCTTTTGTGCATGAACAATTAAATATGGCTTAAGTAAGGATAATCATCCTATTTTAACTAACTTTAAACCTAATTTAACCATAGACATATTTAAATCAAATTATTTTATTAACAACTTAATTATAATAATAATAATAAAAATAATTACATAATGTTAAACATCATTGTCTTGGTTTTTATGTCTTATTGATTATCATATCGACATTTCCTCGACGCGGGGGGGGGGGGGGGTTAATAGGCCGACAACAAAAAACCGGCATTGTGATGGTTAATGGTTTTTGGTCTTTCACAACGCTCCATACCATAAGAGTGGTACTAAATTCCAGTCAAGTGCGTATTTTCTAATATCATTAACTTGTCGCCTCATTGTATGACCGATTCAATTCTGCTTTCTACGCTTGACAATTTCTGTCGATCTGCTTCAGACCTGCCAGTTTATATACATTTTAATGCACCTATTGACGAAAACTTAAATATGTATGTAACACGATAGACAATTTGCGTTGTTCTGATGCAAAACAAGTGGTAAATTTTAAGTGGTTTACTTGAATTTTTAAAAACACCTTCTAACCTCAAACATGTATCGAAAACGATTCATTGTAATACTTATGTGGTCTCACTGTATTATATATATGATTTCACTGAAAGACTTAAGAGTTTTCACGGTAAAACTTATTTAGTCTAACAATAATTGCTTACAAAAACTATTCGAAGTCAATTATTCTGCCTCAAGATAAAAAAAAACCTTACCCTTTTTTGACATATTCGTATCGCAGAAAAATATATACTCTTACATTCCAATCCCAAACAAATTTCGTTTTGTGATCTCGCGGTAATAGATTACGAGAACTATTTATTGTAGTACATATTTGGTATTACGGTAATGCTTAAAACTCATGTCATCTCAACTTATTTAGTCTCACAGCAAATACTTACGAAAACTATTATATTCTGCTTCAGGATAAAAAAAAACATTTTCTATGCCCTATGAGTTATAAATACCACCTAACATTCCTGCTCGCCTGATACTAAATTTGAAAAAAAAAAAATTTTTTCTCATTGGTACAACGGTCTTCCCTCGACTCAATATAATATATCCTTCTACTTTGTATTCCCAAACATATACCTTATCTGGCTCGGTAATCTAATATGAGATATATTTTTTGTAATACTTATGTAATCTCCTTACGGTGGTAATACTTATGTGTGGTCTTATCGTAAAACTTTTGTGATCTTACAGGGAAAACTTATTTAAACTTTTTGAATAAGGTACTTATTCTGTTTTAGCCGTAAACTTGAATCTGTGCGTAACGACTTTCAACATATTGCATCCACAAACCAATGAAATGATACTAAAAATTCTGCTTGCCTGATACTGAATTTTATGAAAACTTAATTTTTTATTAGATGCATTGGTAGACATTAGTTTTCAAATACAATCTAGTGCTGCTGCTTGCCTGATACTAAATTTTTGCTATGATGCAAGTAACGCGTTCTATCCTGACGCAATTGAACAATCATCATACCGTAAGATGACTGTTTCAGTGTGGAATAAAAAGAATTAGACAAAATTAGATACATGATGACAGTAGCAAATAAATGCATAATCTCATAACCATTAAGTAATTATTTTAAAAATGGTTTACTTTTTATAAATAAAATGTTTATTCAATTTATATTTAATTATCGTACAATTTATTTATTTATATTGTATATTGTCTTTTAATTATAGCAATTTAAATACAAAAAAAAAAAAAAAAAAAAAAAACAAGAAGAAAGACACGCTTTCAGTCTTTGTTACCAATCCGAAATTATTGGTTTTGATTTGGCATATTTTAATTAAAAAAATTTCATGATGACAATGTAATATCGTTAATTTTCGGTAATGTTTGAATGGGTGCAAGTGCTGGTAATGGTTTGGGACTGGAAATTGGTGTCAATTTTGGAATTGTTGATGGAACTGATGATACAGCATTCGTTGCTGATGCAGCTGACGATGATGATGATGATATTGATGATGGTGATAAAGCGGCAGCAGTCATCGATGACATTGTTATTGTGTTTCTCGGTACAAATGAATCCAAATTTATAGAATTTGAAGTATTGCTAGAAAGTGGTGTCGATGTCGCATTTTTAAATGTATGACTCGTTATCATCATTGTTGTTAATTTATTACGTTTTATAAATCCTAGACACCAATCAAATGATGCTTGATAAGTTTCTCTCCAACCCGGTGGTATTTCAACTTGATTACAAAGTGCATAGACAAATGCTAATGTACGCACATCTTTTGAAGACATACCATTATAATAATTAGATGTGTCACGTACATATTCGGCAAGTTCTTCTTCTTGTTCCAAGGAGAAAATCTGTCTTGGACGCTTATAAGGCATTGATGATGAAGATGGTGATGCTTTTTGTTGAATTGATTGCTGCTGTTGTTGTTGTTGTTGTTGTTGATGATGCTGCTGTTGTTTTAGCTGAGATTGTTGTTGTAACAATTGTTGATTGTGCTGTTTTTGTTGATGTTGTTTCTGTAACTGTTGCTGTTGATGTAACATCTGTTGTTGTTGAACATGGTGTTGTTGTAGTTGATGTAATTGAAGTTGTTGAAGTTGTTGTTGTGGAGACGATTGTTGTTGATTATTACGTTGATTTAATGATTGTTGTTGAGTATTTGATTGAAGTTGATTTTTTTGTTGTTGCAAATTAAGTGGTTGTTGTTGATATCCAGCTATTATGTGAAAAAAAAAAAAAACTTTGTAAAGCATAATGAAAATAATTAGAAACGAAAACAGAAAATGATGTTAAAATTACAAGAATTTATATTTTGTGGCACAATTCCCCCTTTAGCTAATCTAGAGCAAAATCTTCTCAATGTAACATAATTAACATTATACTTTTCAGCTGCTTTACGAAAAGATATACCCATTTCTCTAATTTCGGCAGCAGCATCCAGATAAGTTTGTTGTGGAGTAGACGCACCTCTGTACGGTTTCCTTTTAACCTCTTCACGTACCTCTTGTACATCCATAACCTATTTAAAAAAAAATAAAGAAATTAAATTAATTAATTATTATTTGCAAAATTATCTGGATTAGGGTAAACCATTCGACATTTATTTTGAAACTAACATTAATTACACCAAATTAACTGCTGTCATGTTACGCGTACTACTGAAAGTTTTTAAATATACAGACAAAGCAAAATTACTTGGAATACGGAGCCGATATAGAACCAGAAATGTTTAAAACATACTCTAAGTGATAAAGTTAAGCGAATGTACCAAATTTAAAAAGATAAGCGGTGATGTTGGACTGAAATCGGTTGAAAAATGTGTACACATTTTAAATAATTTTTTTTTTTATTTATTTGAATAAACAACCTTGGTAATACCTTCACTTCCATTTGGCGTTCCTTTATATTGCGTTGTTTTATATAGTATGGTGGTCTAACTAGGTCCATTCAAATGATTATATTTTGTTTTATAATTCATTTAATTTTAAGGTAGTTTTACATTATAAAGAAAAATAAAACTACCCTAATAAAAGGCATACAACGAAAAAATGTGTTCATTAAGTCAAGTGTCCAGAATAGAGTTTTTTCGGTAAAGTATTGTGCGTAAAGTGTAGAGACTCTGCCTACAGTGTAGAGACTCTGCCTACAGTGTGTTCACTATAGAGCGTCTCTACAACTTTAACGTACTCTGTAGAGCTGTGGAAGAGCAATTTTGAGTACAACTTTAGCATGATCACATTTCAAACTGTGTACATTGAAGAGTAATTTTTCTTTACTGTAGAGACGTATGGTAAAGTTGATCGCTTTTGATATTTTATTTCGTGTTTTCTTTGATGTTGATGCCATTTTTCCCGATAAAATGCACATTTTATTTAATGAAATTGATTTTATTTTTATTTTATTAATATTATTATTATTATTTATTTATATTATTAATATTATTTTATTTAATTTTACTTTTTTTAATATGTCAATTATTTAGCAGATCGTAGAGAAGGTGTATAGCTCTGCCATTCACAAAAAATATCTTGGTAAATTATAAAGTTTCGTAGTCGAGAGAACTTTCACGTAGAGTGTGAGAAGAGCGCTTATGTAAAACTATACTGGGTGTATGCATTTCTCTACGCGTAAGTAACATCTACAAAAAAAATCTATAGTGGACACGAGGCACTAGAATAAGTCCAAGAAAAACTATATATGCTTAAAATTAGCTTATTATAAAAATTAGAAATTAATAAATACCGAAAATTTACCTAAATTTTAAAATATTTAAACAACCAATAACTGACACAATTCTTGAATATAAATTTATATTATCATTTAATGAATGCATAATTTATTTTCCTTTAACAATTTGACATTATCTTATAAACTCATTATATTTGTGGAAATCTTTTACACTTGTTTTTCTTAACTTAAGCGAATCTCAGAATACCAAACTTATGCTAAAGCTTAAAATTTTACACTTCTCTGAGCTTCCGTGTATTAAGAGTAAGTGAAGCGTATTAAGCTAAGAGAATTGTGGCATATACCTTCAGTTCTTAAACATAAGATATGAGTAAGCGAAGTGTATTAAGCTAAGAGAATTATGGCATCGATCCCCAGTTATTAAAAATAAGATACGCGGTTAGCTTCTTAATGACATTTATTTAAAATAAAACAATAGTCATGTATTAAAAAATGAAAATGGTTTTTCCCTAATTTTTGAAAAAAAAAAATCATGTTTATATTTCCCATCGTCCTAATATTTCTTTCTAATAATAAAACAGTAAAATTTGTAAAATGTAATTTGAAAAGTAAAATATTTTAAAAAATGCTCGAGTTGCTTAAAACATGCGTTAGACTTCTTGATACATAATAATATTAGCATTTAAAGTGTCAGTATTAATGTGCTCAAGTCAAAAATTAAGTTAAATTATATTTAAAAATAAATTATTAACGCGAAATAATTGAATTGGTTGTTGTTACAAAAATAATTTTGTAAACTTTAAAAAATAACGGTTGTGTAATCATGTTTCATTTTCTATAAAATGGTGGTGTTCATATTAAAACAAAAAATTCGAAAATAAAAATGAAATGTTTAAAAGCAAAACTGCTTCATCCATTTCATTTGCTATGTTCTATGGTATTTATAATTATTTGCTCCAAATACTCAAATTAAATATTTTTGTCGTCAGTTTAAATTCAAATGAGTGGAATTTTTAAATTCTCAATAAAGAAATTGAATGTATCATAGATAAATTTTGTAATGTAAAATGTGGAATGCAAATTAAGGGGAAATGCAGAGAGTAAAGAAATGAAAATTTCATTCACAATTTTCACATACATTCATAGTTAGTATTATATAGTATTTTTATAGTAAATTTGTACATACAAACATTTACTATATAAAACCATTGAACAGTAAGTATATATAAAACCACTAAAATACATTTACTTGTTGTATTTAATACAACATAATATTTGTAGTATATACAACATAAATTTGGAATGTCAACGAACAGAAAAATATAATTGTTGTATATAAATATATGAAAATGTATATAGTCTGGTGAAGAGATAGACTAAATAAATAAAATAGTGTAAGGTATAAAAAAAATAGGACAAAATATTTAAGTTCAATGAGTGTAAATTTAATTTCCCAGGTGTTTTTTTTTTATTATTATTATTATTGTAAATGTATAATAAATGCATCATAACCAACATATTTAAAAAAATTAAAAACTGCGACGACAATAATTGTTGAGATCATATCAAACTGCATATGAAAATTAAGAGTATTTACGAAATTAATATATAGTCAAATTATGGCGGTATATGCTGAAGCGACCTTAACATAATATCCCATATTATAGTAGTAAGGACTCATGATGTTAATAACTGCAATAAATAAAGTTTAATTAAAAATTGCACGAATTACGGCGAATGATAATTTACGTAAAAAATCCATCACGCAGAAATAAAACTACAACTTGTTGAGAAATGACATTCGGACTTCGCTCCGTCGTAATAAAACGATTTATAAATGGTTTACTGAATTTCGTTATGGTTTGTGATCGTACAAGCACACTATCAACACCATCACCATAGGTTATCCAAAATATATAACTACTGAAAAAATAATCCACAAAACCCATGTCATCATGTTAAACGATCACAGATTGATAGTGCAGGCAGTAACTAATATGAACTTGTATTACACAAACATTTGCAAATGTAAAAGCGATCAGTAAGACAAGTGCCGCATTTACTCACAATCGCGATTAAAAACACATTCGTTTGATCACTTCTTAACGTTGTTGTTTGTAACCGTTTGCACGTGATTGTGCACCAAATAATGTCAGTTAATCAGCAAAAAAAAAAAGGTTATGCCTTCTAATTTCTAGAATGATATCATAGTGTAAATTTGATCGACTATTTAGGCAAAGGGAAAATAATAATCGGTGCATATTATTCGTCATTACTATACCGTTGCATTTAGCAAAGAAGAACCGTTTGAAGAAAGAAATTAAGAAAAAACGACTGCATTTTTTTCTTATTTTTTTTTTTTTTAATCTATAAACAAATATGTAAGCTCACACATATTACGCATATATATCAATCAAAATCTAACCGGCCAGTGATTTGATCATCATCAATAAGTCGAAAAGATTGCTTTTGAATTTTGTTAAGGAAATTAAGAGTATGATTAAGAGTGCACACTGAAGACACAGTGACCACCCTAACAGTAAATCAATGTCTATTACATATTTTTGTTCATCAAGATAGTGGTACCAGCTTACATGTCGGCAATTATCATGAATAAATTACACGCATTACGGTATGAAACGATTTCTTATTCACCACATTGTCCGGATTTGAAACCAATACAATACCAAAATTTGTTATAGAAACTAATAAATAAATATTAGTTTGCTTTATTTTTAAAATTCAAGTTTTAGTTTTTAAAAATAATTATAAAAATTATAGTCTTCATATAAATAAATGTGGTAAAAAATGTAGTCAAGAAAATCTTCATTTAAATAGACAGTGTGATGTAACGAAAAATTATATCATATTGCCAATTGATGTACACGTTGTTTATTATTGGTAAATTATCGATTTAGAGTAGTCATTATATTTTTTTTTTAAATGTGATCAACACACTCTTAATTATCAATACTAAATTGTTTATAATAAATTTATGTATTCCTTAATAAATCAATTTTATTATACTATATATTTTTAAATGTGTCTTTGCTAATGTAGGCAGTCAGTCTGCTCTCTCTCTCTCTCTCTCTCTCTCTCTCTCTCTCTCTCTTTCAATTTGTCACACCATAAAAATATTGCCACTAGTAAATACGTATTATATTACCAACAAAATTACTTAACATGTAGCAATTTCATAAATATAATTTAAATATGAAATTAGTACATAATAAAATCTAATTAAATGTACTTACCTCAAGTAAATCATCATTAGAAACAAATTTCATTCTTTTTTCTTCTGGTTCGTATAAATTGTCCTAATGAAAACAAAAAAAAAAAAAAAAAAACGTAAATAAAAATAATAACATATTAAAAACTATACAACAATAAAATTAAATAATTTAAATTTAAAAAAAAAAAAAAATAATAAAATATTTACCGGTCTTCTCAGTGGCTTCGTTCGTCTGCTCAAATTAAGAACAGAGGTTTGTGATGAAGATACTGGTGAAGGCGCTCTCGGTGGTGCATCATCTAAGAATAAAGACGGCACAGCATTTGGTATTAAACGATTGCGATAATCATTTAAAAACATATTTGGTTCAAAGTGTAATTCACAAACTCTATCCTCATGAACATTTAACTTTTCATACAATTCTATTCTACGACTTGCCTCTATCCATACTTTGCTTCTATATAAAATTAATAAAAAATAAAAAAAATTAATGTCCACCTTTATTTAAAATCTAAATGTGTGGGAATAATAAAGTGGTTCCAGCATTATAGGGGTTACTAGGGAAACTAAATGTTAGTTCGCGTTTACACGATCCAACTATTATCGAAATGAAATCGAATTGTATGAAAATCGGATGAAATTGGATACTGTAAACAAATCGAATGATATCGTTTCAATATTGTTTTGAATATAGATTGCCGTTCGATCTTCTATCGATTGCTTGCCATTCAAAATGGCGTTTATTAACATAATTTGATGTTTATTTAAAAATTTAAATAAATGATGATTTAATGAAATTTATTAATGTATATAAAGAAGAGGAATGTTTGTGAGATGTATTTAATAAAAATTAGTTGAACATAAACATGAAAAGCAACTAGTCAAAAAGGCGGTGAAGATGGGTTGAGTAAGTTCGATGATCGTTGGCCATATTACGGAAATCTCAAATTTTGTGAGCGCTGTGTTCAGCTGTTTAGTAGCTACATATTCATGAAGTTGGTAACACTTTAAGTGGCATACCCAGTATATAAGGGGTATACTTATGCTTTTGTAATTGCGGCACAGCTGTAAAATGGTAATCGACCATATTCTATTAAAGATATCCTTCAGTCATGACCTGGTTGAAACCTTTCTAATCTGTCATATTATTTATAAATTTAATAGTCACACTTTTTGCTTACCGAATTTTAGTGTAAACATAAAAGGGATTTTACTATTATTATATTATTAATATTAATTTGATATACCTTAGTTAATATGAGAGTTTACCAAATTGACCCAAAAAAAAAAATAAGGATGTTTTGACGACCTTATTTATATGCAGTATATTATACGGGACAAAGTATTGCCATCTTTTTTTTTTTTTTTCAATTAAGGATTTTATGTAGGCCATTTTTAATATCTTTTTATTTTTAAAACAATGATGGCGCTGTTTTACAACAATTCATTAACATTTGAATAGAGAATGCATTTTTAATAACCGTAATTTGTTGATGCGGTTTGGTTGGTTATGTGAAATTTTTGTTCGATTTCCGTTTATTTCAGAATTGAACTATCTATGGGTAGTGCAGTGTAAAATTTGATTGAAATTTTGCTTTTGAATATCAGTTATAAATAATTGGCAACCATTTTATTTTTATTTAAATAAGCAACCATTTTTTTTTTTTGTGTGCATTAAATAATTAATTTTCGGTATTTATTCATTTATTTTACATTTGAAGTCTCCTATATTAGCATCTTCTAAGTCCTTTGTTTTAGGCATTTGTTTCAAACATCGACTATTGTTGTCACTGTACAACATAATTTTGGTAAAGTAATTGAATGTTTTGCTCGAGTTTTTGTTGCCATTTTAAACAATATATTTACCATTAATTGGATGCGCTCTATAGTGGTAATTTTAATAGTAAAAATTGTATGTTTTGCTTGACTTTTTGTAGCCATCATTTTAAACAATATATTTACCGTTAATTGGATGCGCTCTATAGTGGTAATTTTACTTAAAATTATAATACACTATTAAAATACTGGTTTTGTTCAATTTCTAGTATTCGATATTCTGTATATGAGGTCAAATTTAGTACAATACGATAAGTTACGTAATGTCATTCTAATTTCAATATGGCATACGCTTCATGATGACAACTATCTTCACAATCCCCTTGAAATGGGTATCAAATGAAAGAGTTTGACGTGTACAATACGATAAGCTAAGTGACGCTACCCTAAAGTTACGATGGCAAACAATTCAAGATGGCGGCTCACCTTTTTCTTCATAATGCCCTTGAAATGGGTATCAAGCGAAAGAGTTTGACGAGTATAATACGATAAACTACGTGACCTTATTCTAAAATTAATATGGTGGACGATCCAATATTGCGTCCTATCTTATTTCCACTCCCCTTACCATGGCTATCAAATAAAAGAGTTTATTTTATTCTTCACAAACACTTTTTCAGTGCAATACGATAAACTACGTGACGTCATTTTAAACTCAATATGGCGGGCGTTCCAAAATGGCGGCTTCTAATTTCAATATGGCGGGCGTTCCAAAATGGCGGCTTCTAATTTTTTTCACAAAACCCCTTGAAATAGATATCAAATGAAAGGGTTTGACGAGTCCAATACAATAAGCTACTTGACATTATTCTAAACACAAAATGGCGGACGTATCCAAGATGGCGGCTTAATTTTTTTTCGTAGCTCTCCCCCCCCCCTTCATGAGTATCAAATGAAAGGGTTTGACATGTACAATACGATAAGCTACGTGACGTCATTCTTAAACCGTTAGCGTTAGTAATGTTGGAATGAATGAGAAAATAACAACCATAATAAATGAAGTGATGGCCTCTGCTGGATATGAATAGGTGGTAGGGTGGGTCGAAAGATCGATATGTGTATCAATATCTCATATGCATAACTCTGAGTACTGAGTACATTGCAAATAACATCTTGTAATGTATGTGCCCTTGTTGTATAGCACTTTTAAATGTTTAATCTTAAGATGTAGGAATTAGTTAGATTTTACTATTTTTTGTAAATTAAAAATAATGAATTTTTTCCAATTATAAACTATAAAGTAGAAAATAATTTTCAATACTGAATAAAATAAAAAAAAAAAAAGACGCTCATAAAATGTGTTATGTTATGCTGTTATATGTTACCCCAACATATACTATTTATTCATAATTATGTTTTATCACAATATGCTGATTGTTAGTGGTTAATCTAATCAAATTAATACTAAAGAAAATGAATATAAATGTTTGATATTTAGCATACGAAATTTATATTTACATATATTTATATGATTGATATATTTGTTAAAATATTAATGCTTATAAAATGCTTAAAACTTTGAATTTGGATGGTTTGATTTTTTTTTTTTTGATAATTAAAAAAATGACTGAAAATTCTTAATTGATTTTGTTACATCTGGGGTGTTTGTTGCTTCAAATATACCAACCGGTTGATATTATATGACTCCATGTAGGATGGAAAACATATTTCCATTTTAAAAGCACATATAGTAGAATATTGAAAATTTTTTTGGGTTGTTCAAAAATTATAGCATTATGTAGACATTTGAAGCACGTGTTTTTGTTTAAAATGGAATTTTAATATTTTAAAAAATAAATTCGTAGAACTGTTATGAAAATGTTGTTAAAAAACGAAGTGGAATACTGCAGAATAGTTTTTAGGGTCATTATGGCATATTAAGTTTATATTAAAAACTGAATATTGTATGAAACATATAATAGGTAAAACTGTTTATTTAGGGGTATTTTAGTACAAGCTTAATAGATATTGGTAAAAATTTTGTTTTTTTTTTTTTTAATAATACCATAAATTTAGAGGTTGTTGAATGGGTTTTGTCAAATTTTGTTAATA
>JANSTX010031355.1:0-14164 GCA_027564355.1 Penthetria funebris | reverse complement strand
TTATATTTATCTGCGATTACATAATTTGCATATTTTTTTGCCTTCACATAAATACATAAAAAGCCAACTTAAATGTCAAAAGAAAGAAAAGTTTAATTTTTATTATTTAGATGTAAATTATCGTATAATTTAATGAATTTATTACAATTTAAGGAATTTTTGACAGTTTATTTTATCTAGATATAATATAGGGATAAACATATACATTTTTTTTTTAGACTTTTTTTAATGTCTTTGATAGACAAACTTGTTTATTTCAATTTAAAATTAAACTTTTAGCTCTGTTCAACTTGGATTTCCAATTTAATAAATTGCAATCACTGTTATCGACGAAGCACTCTACAGTATAGTTTCAAAATCGTCCAAAACGAGATGGAACTCCAATCTTAACACTAATAATCATAGAATGACTTCTTTGCCCCAAATAATTGTGAACATCATATTACACTTAAAAACAGTTTCAAACGGCAGCTTTACCGCGCGCTATCAGGCGAAACACAACTGACACCTCGCTTATAACATACGTCCAACTCAACCCTATTCCGCATTCATAAAATTCTGGTTTTTACATTTTTCCAGCTCAGTTTCCATAAACTCATCGTATGCTAAAAATTTACAACTATTGTAAAAATTTACTTCTATACTAATTAAAATGACTACTATAAATAATATGTTCACAAAACATAATATTTTGTAAAATAACTTATTATATATATATATAATAAAGGATTTTGTAAATTTGAATTTGCATGTCATCTGTTACTACTGCATCTTATATGATTTATCGTTAACATCCAAGATATTCAAACGTCACTGAATTTTGTATCAACTCAATGTCCATATCCAGTATTTATTGTCCAGTATCCTTAAGTTTGTTTGATGATTGAAAAACATATCAACGGAAGGATAAATAAATTTGCATATACAATGTATGTATAGATTATTGTACGTATACATACAGGTTCTATATATGATATATCGATTTAACGAAATTCAATTATATATGTACTTTATTGTCTTATAATAAACGTACAGTTTATAGCTAGTTTATATGCTTATTCCGGCTTATTCGAAAGATTATTGTAACATAAGTTAAATATTTTAATGCGACGATTTCAATTGAATATTAAATTAATGGCATCATAAATAATAATATTTCAAAAACCTGTGGGTTTCATTAAGTTTGCAGAAATATTGTATATATATTTTGCATATAATTGAAAAAAAGAAAATAAACAAGAATAATTATAAATGTCAATAACCTATTCATTTTTGTAATAAATTTGGGTAATATATACTTTACGATACTCAGTATATACTCTTAAGTATATAAAATTATTCATTAAAAGTACTCGAAGATGTTTGCCACTGATAAAAACTGATATCAGAAATGTTTTATTGATAATTCGTATAAAAGCCAGTTTAGTGACAAATATTGGAAAAACTTCATTTCATAGCCTATATGTGATTCATGAATCCTATTATGCATAAATAGTGTTCCATCTGTTCGATTGTCTTCTGACACTTCAAATTTGACCAGTAAAGATTTGTCATATCATGGTAATTAAATTCTATATAAATTAAAAATGTTAAATTTTTATCATTCACATCTTTCGCTTTCAATTAAAATTCAAGAAAATTTCGTCAATTGCAATATTTGATAAAATACTGTCAGACAGTAAATACTTTATATATCAATCTAATGCAGTTGAGAATAGTTTGGGTATGCATAACATAAGAAATGCGAATGTTTTGTCATAAGTAGACAAAGCCCGCATTATAGAATCAATCTAATCAATACAAGAATAGTAGATAGAATAATTTAATACGGGCTGTACAATAGGTCAGCGATCTAGGTTACTTTGAACACCCAACTGACATTAGATCGTTTGGTCATGGAGATTGGTCATGGAGATTTAAATGTTTTGTTAAAAATTGGAATTTCATCTACATTAAAATATCTAAAATATTGGAATGCGGACGATGTAGATGTGAATCTAATGACCAAATCGAAAAAAATGTTTTATTGATTTTCCTAAACTATTTCCTTTATGTTTGGACGATAGACAACCCATATTTTTGAATTATATACCGTATAATTACCCAAAATAAAAGTTTGACTACAATATTTTCACAAATTGATTTGTTAGGTCCGAAATTGTTTTTTGTTACAATTTTTTTTTTTGCCACCCTCATGTTCATGTGCACAAAATAATTTTTTAATGTCTTATAATTTTAAAAACTTAATTTAAACCTTACTTACGGGATGATAGGAGGACGAATGAGGGTGATTGCGACGATGTCCTCCAACGTTTGTATTAAATTTTTGGGGACTTTGAATATATTGATAATGTATATACTCGTAGTTTGCTATTCTGAAACTGTATTCTTCGGATTTAAAAATAAATAGAAACAATTTCATTAACTTGCATGCAAATAATTATCACGTACTATATGAGAATATAGACTTATTTTTATTTAATGGATTTTTTTTTATAACCTAATGTATATACACACGTATGGTACCCATAAGTTGATTAATAATAAATAATGATGAATGTAATTAGAATGTGTGCATACGTTCAATGTAAAATATCGTATATAGCTTAATTTTCAAATGCCACTTTACGTAAATTTGAATAGAATTTTTCTTAAACTATACCTACAGGTACAGTCAATATATTTTATTAAAATAAATTATTCAAAAGGTTATGTACCCCAAGTTCTATTTAAAATTCACTAACATACCTAACTCAAAATTTACATTAAATTCACGTTCAGTTTTAATATATTAGCACTTCCTTTTGAATTAAGTCTTTCATGACAAAATTTAGTCATTCAAATGAGAGAGTTCTGTGTCGTATGTATTTGAGCCACAAGAAAAATATATAATTTATTTTTATTTAACTTGAGATAGGTGCAAATGAAAAATTTTTAAACTCTAATTTTCGTATATAATATTATGTTAAATTACTACTCTATACAATAGACATATAATATGAAATTTGAACAGAATTTAGGTCATATTTACTATGCCCAAAATAATGCTTGTGCTGCAATTAGGGTTATGTGTGGTTCCCTATTTTAAATAGGTACCACATTACATTTTTTTATTTATTAGCAAAATATTTCCTAATTAACCCCATGAAATTTATATGCATAGTTCTTAGTTTATTTAATTATGTAAACATTAGATTTTTTATTTATTGGATGGATTATTAAAAGGAGGTACATGTATAACAGTTGAGTGGATATTTATAGTATACCCAATTATAATTAATATTGTTATAAATTTGTGCATTTCGAAAAAAAAAGAACACTTATTAAGAATATACGTCTTTGTGTATGTGATTCTGCACACTTTGTCAGATCGTTCAATTGAAGCCTTTACGCACACACAAGGCCGCATAGGACAATATGAATTGACTATATTTCTAAAATTATAAATAATATCAAATGTCAACTGAAAAATCACTATCACCACATAATTGACATATCTGGTGATCGTGTTTGTGGTGGCAGCGCTAAGAGATAAATTGCGTAATTTCAAGATACTATTGGACTGTGATATTTACAGAAATGTATTAATTTAATTAGATATATGCAATATTCGCATATATAATAATAAATTCAATTTATTGTCCTTATTTGTGTTTTTTGTTTATTCCAACCATCCTTAGATTAAGGACAACGAAAATATAAATATAATTAAGTAAATAATGAGTTTTTATAGAACATTTTAAGTTGACGTCAACATACTGCAATCTGAAAATAATTTATATTTGACCAACATCTACTAATAGTTCGTATATCTCTTACCAATAATACAAATATTGTAACCATCGAATACGCAAATCAAAATGTAGTTTAGAAACCTGTAGAAATCTTTCGAATTTAATAAAAAAAACCGAAATTATTATAATTTTGCACAGTAATTAATGTTAGTTGCACATAGTTGCAGTTGAAAGTAATTGTAATCAATAGATTTTTAAATATTATTAGCTAGAACATTACTTGCAAAAGTAATTTGAATTTAAATAAAAATAATTGCGCGAAATGATCATCTTTAACTTGATCGATTCAGGTGATCGTAATTTTGGTATATGTCATATTATTTTGTTTTTTTTTTTTTTTTTTTTTTTTTTTTTGGAAAATTTTTTTTGTTTTTTTTTTTTTTTTTATTTTTTTTTTTTTTTTTTTTTTTTTTTATTTTTTTGATTTTTTTTTTTTTATTTTTTTTTTTTTGTTTTTTGTTATTTTTGTTTTTGTCTTATTTTTTTTTTTTTTTTTTTTTTTTTTTTTTTTTTTTGGAAAAGTCTTCTTCGATATTTTGTTTAAAATAAATATATGCTAAAATAATAATTTACATGTATTTACTTATGTCATATTTTTCTATTTATATGGGGGATGTTTTATAATATTTTTTATCGGCTATTTGAAATGTGTTAAATTAAAAGTAAAATTTTTTATAGCTATAATACTATGTTGGTTGGTTATTATATTTATATGGAATATTATCGAACCCAAATGTTCATTGCCATTATGAATTAGGAATAAATACCGCATGTCTTTTCAGAACGATAATATTTATTATGTTAACCAAAATGAAAACGTGATAGAACCTTTTAGGAACATTAAAATTGGTTTATCGCTATACTAAAATATATAAATCGGTGATTTTTTTTTTTGTGCAAAAAAATAGCATTTGTTTAATGTGCTTTTATATGATGCTTTCATAAATTTATTGGATAAATGGGGAAGGCAACTAAAAATATTGTTATTATTTTTAACACTTTTAAATTATTTTTCATTTCCTTTTGTTATTTTAATTGTCATATCAAGAGATTTGTTAAAATAAGATTATGGTAATAATATTTTTATAATAGATCGAAAGAGCTATATCTTATATTTCAAAAAAATATTATTAATGGTGGTGTTTAAGTACCATTAGAAATGAAAACCAAAAATTACAGTATTAAATCAGAAAAATCATTTTGTAATCAATTAAATATTATATTATATTGTTGAATTTGAAAGTGTGTTACAAATATGATGTCTGCCTTCAGTTCAGATTATATATAGATCAGTTTAATTTTAAAGTTTTGAAAAATTAACGACAACGGTTTTTGACAATCGTTTTTTTTTTTGCTGTATGAACGTTATGCTGAGGATTATGAAATACAGATTTTTTTATGTATCTATTATTATAGATCAAAAATTGTCTATGAATTGTTTCCAATTACAGATATTTTTAATTATGCAAACAATGATTGAAATATTTAGTAAAATATTCTCTCATTAACAATGTTATTATATGTTCGTAAATATCAAATTTGCTTTCATATACTTATGTTCCTTGAAAAGTAACACCTCAACGATTATATTACTTACTCACATCAAAGGTTTCCCTTTTGTTAAAATGTATTAAATTTCCTTTTACCCGATTTCATGAACTGTATATTAACCTAGTAATTAACCCTTATTTATGTGAGTAAATTTTTGAACATATATTTTCGGAAACAATGGCATGCTCAATATATGTTAGCTTGCATGTCATAATAAATATTTATATATATAATACATAATCTATATAAGCAAAATGTATTAATATATTAATTTCACAAAACAAAGAATTTATGTGAAAATAATCTATACTTTATGTGGATGATGGGAAAATTATATACCATCATTGAATATATCTTAAATGAAATACATTGATTTGATATTTATATACATACTCCAATTTTGTCTGATCTAGCTGAATCTAGCTGTATGTGAGTCATCATTTTTCCCTCTTATTTTATATACATTTTAACATATTATTGATTAACACTTAATATGCCTGTATTTATTTTGAATCGTATATCGAAAATGTAGCACAAATTATGATAATTGAAATAGAAATTGTGTATCTGGTAAACTAAATGCGGGATTATGATAATGTGTTCATTTCGATAATGTATGCATTTTGGTAATTAAAACTTACAACTCAATTAGTAACTTATTGACTGAATTATAGAATGATTATAGTAACATGATTTGAATTATACATTCAAGATTCACTATGGTTATTATCAGATATCCTCTGGTTATACTGTGTCAACAAAATTATTATTAATTTATATATCTTATTGTACAAATTGGTATTTATAATTGTCTTTTAGTATGATCTTTTTTTTATTTAACAAGAATTCACAATTAATAATAGGATCATAGCAGAAAAATGTGGAATTCCTCTTTAAAAAAAATTATGCGACACTAGTACAAGAAAAAAATCGCCAAACTGATATTGATCATTTTAAATAAAATATTAATTTTACATTTTGAAATTTGATTGTTTTGTAATTATAAAATATATGTTTTGTAGCGGTTTGACGTTTTAATAACCTACTTGTATAGTAATCACTGTTCTTGTACTGATTGAAAGTTATACGATCTTGCTTTTAAAAAAATAATGGATTTCTTTTCTATCTATATTATTTCTTCGCGAACATTTTTAAACAAAAATTAATTAGAACTCAACGAAACTAGAACTTTAAATATACCAAATAAGTTCAAATTCAATTCTTTCTAATTTGTCATTGTGACAAAAAATATTATGTAGTACCATAAATTTTCGATTCAGTTAATTTTAATTTTCTTTTATTTTTGAAAAATAAAATCAAAAGCTTAATTTGATTTTCTTATGTGAAAGTGTTTAGTAGGATGTTAAAATATTTAAATAAATAAAATATATAATCTAGAAAAATAGAAATTGATCCTTGAAATATTTCCTGTGTAAGATCTCGGTAAGTTTTATTGGCATATAATTTGTTGTGCGTGGACATACAGATTGATTTAGTGAACTTAATGATACCTTGGTCACTCCATTTCTAACCATTACGA
This sequence comes from Penthetria funebris, assembly GCA_027564355.1. NCBI lineage: Eukaryota > Metazoa > Arthropoda > Insecta > Diptera > Pleciidae > Penthetria > Penthetria funebris. The sequence goes on along the minus strand of JANSTX010031355.1, from coordinate 7,279 downwards.
GTATATTGACAATATTTAATTATACAGGATTATGTTAAGGATAAAAAAGTTTTCCTTTGTGAAAGTTTTTAGTGCCGTTAAATATATATTTTCTTCAAGAGACTAATCATTTTTTATTTATATATGTACAATATTACATGTATATTTCCTTAAAATATTATTAGGGTGATTATATACTCGTAGATATTTTAGGGTGTTATGAAATGTAAGCTTATTATGAAGCTTTTAAGTTGCAAATGATTTTCTTTTTTAATGTACAAAGCACCTTAAATGAAAATGAGTAACGTTTTGCTCAATATCAATTTACGTTTAAATTATTAAAATTTTAATAATTCACAAATGAATATTTTGCAGTATTTTAAGTATTTATAAAAATATTCTCAAGGTACCTAATATTTTTTTAATTATTGTATTTATTTATAATATATTAAATTCAAAAGTTTAAATTTTAAATGTAATTGTTTAAAGTTTTTAATTGCTTATTCATTGCGGTGGTTATATTTTATGCAATTAAAAATTGTTATGGATTTGCATATATTTTATCATTTTTGATAATTTCAAAATTATTAAAATAGTTTATATGCCAAAAATTGCTTCAAATGCATTAAAACTGTTCATATTTTTGGTTAAATTAATATAAATGATAAATGATTAATACATACATTTAAATGGGTATTTATGTTATCAGTATAATTTATATGATTATATTTACAACTAGGTGTCATTATATCTATACTTATCTTATCAATAATGAATATCAAATTATTAAGCAAATTTTTCATATTGCGGATTTTCATTACAAAGTTAAACTGCATTATTCTATATATGGTATGCCTATGCACCATAAAATTTATCTAATATAATATACACTATACTTGCCGCCTTTTGTACTGACATCAATCGTGTTTTTAAAAACATAACATATTTAATTTATAGTGAGCAATGTCGAAGAAGAGCTAAAAAAATATTGTGTCTTGTGGTTGGCAAATCACAATTACGAGGTCACAATTCTTCAGTTGATTAGACTTTTCCAAATCTGTTTATCTCAATTGTTACAGACAATTTATTATACATTATCGCTAAATTTTGTTCTAAATTTTGTATATTTGTCCATTTCCAATAAAAATACTGAAAATTGACGATTTATAAAAAGGAATTTTTAATCACAATATTTGTTGTGTTTAAGTATTTTCACGTAAACAGGTTTTTGTTACCTGTATTGCTTCGCCTCCAGTTTTGACTGTCTCCACAAATTATCATTTGATATTTTATTTTGCCAGAAAATGTATGTATCCGCTTGAATACGTGAGACGACAGCCATAAACAGTTAAACAGAATATCATCTGACAACCAAACTTTACTAATAATGGGTCTCCAATATTAACGCAATGCTATCCAAGTTCATCTACAGTATTTCAATATTATTATAGGTGTTGTAATGCATGGTTGATTTCACTATGATTTGAAACAGAATATTCCAGAATCGTCTTGTAACGCCGGTTATTGGTTAACTAGCAACTTTAATTTCGGGCCTATTTTGAAGTTAGTGAAAGTTTTCAGTCCATCTTTCGATTTGCTGGACATTATTTACTCAATTTGAATTCAATAAACCGACCTTAGATTGAATTATATGTTCCGTTCTAATGCACAATGTTACTGTACCACTGTACATAGTTCCAGATCTGATAAGATTATTCTTATAGTATTATTTGTGATTTTGTAATGAGAATACCACATTTTGATCAATTTTAATCAGATAATAATTTACTTTATATATTTATTATTATTCTTCTGATACTTGTGTATTTATACAATTTGTGATGCTCAGGACATTTTGTATCAACTTCTTTTGCCGTACTTACCCCTAATTATTATTTATATACTCTCTGTTTATCCTTATAGCGTTATTGCAGATTGTTGATTACTATTGGTAAAATCACATCTCTTATCCGTTATTTAAGTCCCAGTTTGATTGATCTCATATTTATGGTTATATTTTGTAACATTTCATTCATAAATAAATTCAATATTTGAAATCGATAATTGGTGGTATTAAGTTTATAGTACTATATTACTATTATTAAACAATCTGTGTTGATTTAAAACTATAAAATGACTTTAAATTTAAATATTTTTAAAAGTTCGACATACATTTTATTTGTGTATTATTGTAAGGAAGTCAGATATTGATTCGAGTTTAAAAATTTGACGTATTTCATTATGTTGACGTCCATGTAAATTAGATAAATGTAAATGTTATATTTTAAACTCCGATTATGCCTTCATCCATAAAATAACTTTATTTTTACTAAGTTTTGCTGGATACTGAACGTGTTCAAATTTCATTTGAAAAGATTACTTGACAATATATACACAAGAATATGAATCTTCAATGTCTACTATATTATGAACATCTCATGATTTGATATTATATTGTGTTTGTTCTAATTAATGTCAACATAATATATAATATAGATTGTGTGCAATAATTAACTCTCAAGGAATAAAATATGTATGGTCAGAATTTTCTTGCCAATTTCTGTCATTTAATTTGTGTATATGTATATATACATTTGTACGATAAATTAAATTTAAAGTTTAATATTTATTTGCATGAATTATCTTATAAGCAATCAATTAAGTATAATTTATATTTACAGAAGGCTTTATCGTTCCCCCATTATAGGCACTTGAAATCGAATAAAATATACCGAAATGGGAATCTAAACAGTTCAATTAAATTGGCTTGACTATTTTAAATCCAATTTAACTTTTATACACTTTTCAGATGTTTCCTTTATCTTGTTCGTATTAAATTACAAACTTCAATTAATGAATTTAATTATAAAATTTACATTATATAAACTTTAATAAAAATCAATAATAAAAATAAAGAGAAAAAAAAAATAAAAATTCTACTCGTACCTATAGCATAATATTATTCTATATATCAGCGTATAATTTTTATTATTATTATCGGGAACTCTTATTTAAATATGCTAATTAATTTAATCAAGAATAACTTTTGAATTAAGTTATTATAATATCCATGAGCACATTCATAAATAACACAATTTTTTTTTAATTTTATTTCATTTTTCATAGTACCCATTTCACGTGTTTCAATTTCAAAGAATTTGTTACTAATTATGTAATGGTAGAGCATTGCATTTTTAATGATCATTTAAGTATATTTTATTAGTATATTTTTAACATTGGAAAAAAAGTACCAGGCTATGGTAGCCGTATGTTGTTGCCAACAATATTTCAATTATGTTTATGTTCTGTCAACAGTATATTTGATGCCCACTGCAAGATATATCCAACTCTTGGAATTCTAGCATTGATTTGACTTTGGGTTTTTTTTTTTTTATTACTTTTCGATTATAAAATTGAATTTGAAGCAAATATTTTCACTCTTTTACTCAAATATCCATTAGATATAGTGTTCAGGAATATACTGAATCAATGATATTGTTTTGTGATTTCGATCATTTTCACCATCCATTAACATTTTACATTCCCAGCATTTGTTATTTACGTTATTGTGTATGATACCCTTGTTAACATAATTTGCCCACAAATTAGGAAACATTTACCAATAAGAATATTACACAAAATACCTTATGTGAAATTTAATATATTTTATACCCTTAACGTAAAACTTATTTTGTTTAAAATTTCCTTACACTAAGTTCACAAAAACTTTTCTAATTTATCAAAAATATTCGACAAAATGTTTTAAACAAATAAATAAGTTCAACGTTAATCACGACAAAAAAGTATCTTTATAATGTTGTTCCTCAACAAGGTATAATAATTATATTAATTAAACTTTTAAATAATAATAAAAAAAAAGAAACTTAAAATACATGATAATTTTATAGTTTTTTTTTTTTTTGGTTATTTATTGAAAGTTTTCTAAATTAATTTGATCCTCATATTAAATGTATGTGGCATCTTGTTTCATGGTGATCATTTCCATAAAGTATTTGTCTATATTGAGATATTTTTGTTCCATTTTCAACCGAGTGTTGACTTAATCTGAGCACTATTTCATTTATTAGTGATCACCATATTTATCCAACATTAGTGATCACCACATGTATCCAACTTTTCTACATCTATTTGCGAGCGCCATTTCATTTATTATTCTTTCGTTGTCTTATTGCAAAAATTGTTCGTCACATTTATCAAACTTTTTTTTCCATTTTCAACATCTCCTTATAGTTACAATTATTTAAGTCTCTTTAATATAAACTTTGTAATAAAAATTTTCAGATTTTTCCATTTTCAACTAGTTTAATATATATATGCCCTCTGAAACCACTTCTCAATCGACATTGAACATGTGCCCAATGTAGTTGAGCTATCATACAAATAAAATAAATATAAACAAATATTATCGAAATTTAATTTTGGTATCTTACTCAATACAAGTTTTCTGAATTTATACGACTTCTACACATCCTCGATATTTTTTTTATTATTATATTGGTCCAATGGTCCCAAAAAAAATTTTCGGTACAATATAATCCAAATTTTGATTTTTCACATCAAATCGTTCCTTTCTTCGTATGTTGCATGTATAAAAAAACATAAACGTACATTAAGTTATATATTTCTTTAATATATGCGATGTATGTTTATATTGACCTCAATACCAATCTTGTATTGTCTTTTTAAATTCGGTAATATATCACGTTATAGAATAAATCTTATATATTACATATTGTGGTCAGTTTTACTATATGACCAATTTAAAATATATACTTGTATGATTATCCTGTTTAAAACGACTTTAATTTTACCTGTAATCACCTCTTTTTTCAAACTTTTGACTAAATGTTAATTCTAAATTGTGTACAACATTCAGTTTTTACATTCTAAAGTTTTCATTTAAAATTAACTTACTATAACGAAAGTTTGTAAACTAAAATGCACTTCTTTATGCATATCCACACAATTCAGTATGGACTGACATTTTACAAAATTCTATGTTTTAAAATTGAATTGATAATGTTTCGATGAACTACTACTGCATTTTATATTGAAAGAAAACTATTTGATTTATAGAATAAGTTCTGAACTATGTAAATTACAATCTTCGTTCTGTAAGTTTGTCTTCAATTACCTATCTAATTTTGATTTTCTTTTCATTTCAGGTAAGAAAGAATTGACTGAGTCAAAGTTTATTATATTGAATAAGTCAAATGGTAGATGTAGATTTGGGATTACGTAAGTAGATTTATAAATGTTAATTTCAAGCAATGTAATGTGCATTTTAAGAGACAAAATTTTTTTATTTCAATTTTCTAAAATTGTTCTAATTTGAAAACAGTTTCGATGGTACAAATTTTAAAGCATGTACAATATTATGTGTAATTGTGCTATTGCAATTAATTATTAATTTGCATATTCTTTAATTCTGTCTCTCAAGCGATTGGCCATATCCATTTAGTTGTTATGGCAACGTTCATATATATGTTTTTTTTTTTTTTTAAATAACACTGGTTTTGAACTATTAGGTCTAATCAGTCATTATCAACATCATATATTCATATCAACATTCACTCCACGTGAGATTAAAGGGCATCATCGAATAACTACCTTTTCTCTCTATTTCTGCTAAGAATCTCAGTTCACATCTTACCTCCACGGTATTTTTGGCCTATCAGGTCCTCTACTACCCTAAGGATTATAATCCAGTGCATATCTTATGATATTATTGACCGCACGTCTCATTCAATCCCATTTTCTGCGTGACCATCGCCTTAACATCCGACAATTTTTAAAAGAACCTTGTTTTTGATACTATATCTGGCCAAATGTTTGTTAATATGTGTCTAAAGTATATATTAATGAAAACTTGAATTTGTGACTATAGGATATTCGTCACATTCCAATTCATACAGCCATACAATAGTACCAATTTTTAAAAAAACGTACACCTACAACGCCTACAAGATTTGCTCATTCGTAAATACTTTCTATTTTAACTTCGAATTATTCAAATGCCTATTTGTGATAACTGTTACTATCAATTAGATATATTGAAAACTTCTCGATGTTTAAGCTTTTATGTGGAATTCGATATTCGAATTCGATTAATTATTGTTATTATAACATTTAATAACGGTCGTAATAGTTACAAGGATATTTAATTGTATTTCATAATTCAGTACAACGTATCATAAATATTGATTGTATAACTTGAAGCTAAAGGTGCATATTTTATAGATGATTATATATTTATAACAGAGTTAGACACTTATACTTCGATCATTCTCTCACTGAATTGAACATTTTTTTTTTTTTTTTGAACATATCCTTCATATCAAGATATGTTGACAGTAATTTATTGTGTCTGTCAGTATTGGCATAAAAAAATATTATAATAAAAATGATTATTATATAAAAATGCCAAATAAAAGTATACTACATTAGAAGAGTCAACATATTAAGCAAACCATTATAATCCATCCAAATAATATAATATAAAGTTTATTTATTAAAAAGGATGAATTCTGAGCCTTAAATAATTGACAAATGATATTATGTTTTTCTGTTTCCTTTTTGCGTAAAATAAAATATCAAATCGGATTTTCTAACTTCAGATTGTAAATTGTTTATTAGGTAAAGTTATGTAATATAAGGTTATCTATATATATATATATATATATAGATAAATATATATATATATCAAATCGCTTTTTAAAACTCCTTAGAATAAGGTAAAAATAAATTGTATATATACATTTTTGACATCAATAACAAATGATATTCTTGCAACATCTTAAGATAAAGATTAAATGTTCATCTCTAATCTTGCATAATAGAATACACAAATCTACAGGAAATTTATTTTTAAAGCCGAATCTCTCTCTGTACCATAATATGATAAAAATTCATTAAATTAAATATGAATATATTACTCAATAAGCATTCCCCAATATATGATGTAATTTATTAGACTCTTATTTCTATTGTTTATTTAACCTAAATTAAGTTAAATATTTAATAAAAATAGACGATTAGAAATTATCATATATTTATAATGAATGCTAATTCTTCAAGTGAATCGATATATTTCTTATAAATAAATAAATAAATATTCTGAAATACGAGTAACTAAATAAATACGTCAATTATTCGATTTTATAGGTAATATAATATTCCTTTAATTCCTTTTTAGGCCCTGGGAACGAAGTTCGTCCGTCCGTCCGTGCGCACCATAACTTGAGAACGCTTTGAGATATCGCTATGAAATTTTGCACAT
>JANSTX010031322.1:0-14170 GCA_027564355.1 Penthetria funebris | reverse complement strand
TGAGTATAAATATTGTAACAAACAATATAATACTACAATCTTGAAGAGTAAAAAGTAAAAGCAGTACCACAAAAACAGTTTCCGTGTCTTTGATCTCGTATGGTTTGGTATAAATTATTGCATCGTCATTATGAGCAAAGTATTGATTTCTTTATTTTACGAGTTTATATACTTGTAGTTTTGCATATAAGAATATGTACCCATTGACCATTCCATTATTTTCAATCTATAGTTACTAATGATGAATTATCATTTACTATGTTACAAGAAAAACAAAAACAAAAGAGCATATCGAGGAGAGGAAAATCCATATTTTCATTATGCAACATTTAATTTCTAATGCTAAACAATAAATTTAAATTTTTCTTAAATAAATTCCTACTAGAACACATTTCCTTGAATACAACAAGTTTTTGTGCCATAATTGAATAAGAAATTATTTCACATTTGACTCAGACTAAATAAGTCTTCAAAAATTGTTAAAAATCATAAATTATTCATCGAGCAAAAACTAAGTTGCTCGATCCAATTTTATCTATACACAGAAACTCGATGCAAAGAAACGAGTCACATCAGGGTTAAACATAGATGTACATAACCTTTCTTTCGTTGGATATATCATATTTTTTATAATCATATCAGAAAAAGCTTATTTTTTATACTATACAACTGAATCATAAAAGTCGCGAGTATAAAATTTTAATGAACACTTTATAAGATCACCAATTCAATACCATCTGATGAATATAGAGTAATTAACTAACAACAATTTTTATCTACTCATCTTTACCTAAACGGTAAACCGATTACAAGATACACGTGTGATCAGTATTGAAAACAGATACAGGCGGTCACAAGAAATTCTACCATTTAATCTGGGAATACATAATATATAATTTGCATATAATACTTATATGTGTATTTTAATTGTCTAACCTGCTAATGTCAAACCTACAATATATAATATGGTAATAAATATATACGTCCTGTAGTCTAGAATATATGAATACATCCTGTTAATGAATTTAATTTGTATAATTTAATAGTCTAATATATAGACATTCATTGACAAACTGCGGTCGAGTATAGAGAAAGACAATATTACTGGAAATACAATTATTGCAAAATATTGTTAATTATTGGAAATATATTTGAGTAGCTTATTGAGGCTAATTATGGCGATAATTAAAGCAGTTTGTTCGGATATTGTTTAGAGCAGACTCAATTTATAATATATAGTTCAATTTATTGACTGAATGTGTGTAATGATTCTTATTAACCTAATGAATATTTGCTTCTAATTATATGTTTGATATTACCAAATTCTATAACATAAAATATTGTCAATTATTAGAGATAGGATAATGTTGAAGTGTACCGTTTCGAAATTAGACATTTATTTATTGTCACGTTTTGCAGAAATTGCAGTGAACCACAATTATAGATTTTTATTAACAACAAATTAGATTAGAAAGTAAAAAAATAAAATATTATTTAATTTTCAAACGTTCAAATTAAGTAAGCAATTTTGTTTTTTTTTTTATTTTTTCAATATATTTTTTTTTTTAATTTAACTATTTAACTTTTGCATTATAAAGTGAAGGTCAGTAAGTATCATTTTGCAGATGAAAAGAAAAAAAAAATAATATAACAAATTTTTCTTTATGTACATTAATAAAATAAATAAATATTGCAGTTAATCGATAAGCTTACTTAATGTATTTTAAAAGTAAGTTATTAAAGTAAAACGTTTTTTTTTTTTTTTTTTTTTTAAATTTACATATTTTAGAATACTCACAAGAAACATCTTCAAGAAATTAGTCATATCTACATTTGTATTTTCGGTCACTTTATTATAATTAAAACTTATTTACGACGGGTACACTTTATATTATATTACGTATGATAACACAATACACAATCAATTGCTGTCGATTACTAAATGAAAAGTAATTACAGTCATATATGAAGACATTAAAAATATAATTGTTAAAATGTATTGTTAATCAATTGTGCCCTGAAGTGAGACAAACTTTATTTGTATTGTTTTACGAAAAAAATAATAAAATAATTAACTCTATTGGAATACAGTGTGGTTAGGAAATTTACAGTAGTGTACCGTCTATGTATTACCACTTAATGATCATACCCATAGCGACTAAAAAATTTGAACTACTCATTCCATAATCAAACCAATAAAAACCTTCCACTTAAAACACTTTGACAGTACGTGATCGTGACTAGAAAACTGACACCCAATTGTACATAATAAAAAATTGATGATTTTCAATGTACACATAACCATTCCATCTGAACTCATACATAGTACACTCACACGATGTTAATGTCATGTTGTTTTTGAACTGAAGTATTTCTTATAACGATGCAAAATAAATCAAGTCATCTTGCAGCAATGATTTTAGTCACGCAGAATTAATATGCATTCCGAGAGCAAAAAACGCCGAAAAGTTAGGCACTACAATGTTAAATTTTCGCTTACCACGTATTAGAATACGTGGTAAAAAATCCAAATAAATTACATAGTAATAATAAAATGCTGAGATTTACAGCTACAGAAGTATGAATTCAGTGATCACTTACTTAAAAATCGTAAATATTAAAATAAAACTGATGGCAAATGTTAAACTTTGTGATGTTGAAGTGAGCCAATGGTTTACAAATGAATTAATAAAATATTTTTGCATGTGACGATCATCAGCAAGACTGACATACATTGATTGCTGATAAATTAAAAAAAAAAAAGAAGAAGAAAATTGGTTACAATACCAAACGATAATTTAAGGAGACTGACAGATCTATAGCCGATGAACAGGTTTGTCAATCGAAGAAATTGAAATTGGATTGATCATACGCTGAGACGACCAGTCGGTGAAATTTCAATATATACATACTTGAATGGAATATACTCAGTATAATTGTCAATTGAATTCTGAATTAATAGTGCATATCATTTTGGCCATCATTAGTTTATTACAAATTTTTTTTATATTATTTTTTTCAATTTCTTGTTCTTGGACAACAAATAATCTGCAAAACAATGTGGTATTTATTACTATACAGAATTCTAGAATTTTTGGAGACAGACGCTCATACATTTTACCACTATAAACATAATAATTTTATTAATATTTCTTAAAATATTAATTATAGAATTAACATTCCATACGTTCTTCTTTGAATAGAAAAAGTTATGACAACATCAGGAAGCAATTTTTCAATTCATCACAGCAAGTGTTTTATATACGGGATTTTAGTAAATTAATGAGTGAACACATAATGAGAGTGAATTATTTAAATAAAATGATCTCATCTATCTATCCATCTATCTGTCTATATAAATATATACTATTTAGTGAATTCACTAATAGATAAAAGCCAATGAAAAAAAAAAGGAAAAAAAAAAATAAAAATAAGACATTAAATTTGTTTAAATTCTTGAATATAATTTGTTATAATTTTTTCGTCATTGTTAAAAAAGAACTTATTAATAGATAAAAAAAAAAAATAAAAAATAGGTAAATCAAATACCATTTAAGCGTCATCAGTGATACTTGAAACATCATTATAATGTCTTTTTATATGATATGAGTAAAATTTCAATTTATGTATATATTGACAATTAATTCTGGGAAATTCTAACATGGAAACGGAACAAATTCCAATTAAACATAATTTATTATAGAAGGATATATACTTCTAATACAGTCGTTACATAGAATGTTTATGTTAATTCAGCGTATTAGTCATAACCGGAGCAATTATTCGCTTATGCACTTAATCATTTTTATTTCCTTAAATAATACATTTATGACACATAACAAAGTCTTAATTAATTTGCAATTTTCCAAATTGTATAAACAGTTTATTGACCTTTATAAGCTATAATAACGTCACAGTTTTTGATGGACATACATTTTATACTTCTGTTTGTAATGCATATTTGCTAGATTTCAAAGATTATAGAAGAATTTATTATACTCATAAAATATATCTGTATCGGTTGGAGATTCAAGGCACTATATAGACGAGAATTACATAATATAAATGTAGTCCCATATTGTTAAAACTTTTATATAAAATAGACCTTGAATAATATAAACATACAATATAATCATCACTTACCGGAATTTGAATAAAACTACCATTATTTAGTGTAGGATATGAAAATAATGGTACAACCGGAACAGTTCCATTTTTCAGAAAAATTGGCCCTTGTATTGGGGTCACCGTAGGCATTTGAGATCCAATACTATCACCTGAAATTTGAAATGAAATTATTTTTTAGTAAAATTTAAAAAATTTTATTCCTTTTAATTTTGGGAAAAAATATATTTATTTTACAATTACGCAATCACTTTTGATGTAGTGCTAGAGATTTATTAACCACTCTACTATACGTTAATGTTAAACTGGAAACAGTAAATAAACATTGTAGTGTTGTCACAGCAATTGATCCATATATAGCTAATATTTGAAATGACTGTCAAATTTACATTTAAAAATCACCATCATCAATTTAGTTTTTTTGATTTATTTTGCAGAACGTGAACCTATACCCAAATATACAACCACTTATTGTGAAATTTTAGGGTTAAATAGTTAAAATACAGTGATTAGCAGATATGGTTTAAAGAAATTCTGGTAGATTTCTTCATTCTAATATACCTGATAATGACATACAATGTAACAACATCTTCAAAATGGATTTGTAGATGCGATTGTTCAACCGAATTATTTTTTTCTCGTGGTTAAGTCTTTTCTCAGATATTGCATGACATCTGGTGCAACGTCAACGCTAAATGTAAAAGTTGATATGGATAGATTATTTCTAAATATTGAATATATTCAAATACCCTTAACTAGACATATGCAAATGCCACCAACTTTCTAATCAAAATTTGCACAATATATTGTTTTAATCAAAATTCTACTTACAATTGATCAAAATCAATCGAATATTACTTTCACCAAAAAGATTGAATTGGTATACAGTTGTTAGGAAATCTGAATCGACTAATAATTTAATAAATTTAAAAGATGTGAAAAGTGTTTAATGTTTATTACATAAACTATTAATGATTGTTTAAAGCAGATTATGAAATTCCTAATAAATGTGCGGCTTTGTAGCATCGTAAACGTGACCTAGTGATTATAACTAAAAATATCTACAACAATTTATACAAATACAAAAAATTAAGCTCTCTTAATAATTCGACAATGCAAACCAAATACCAATCAGTGTGGTTCGTCTGAAACTATTATTCCTAAAGTACTATCACACATTAAAACAGGTAAGGCACAAATAATATTAGATAAAATTAGTATGAAGGGAGAGAATAAGCGAAAACTCTGACATTCCTTTAATTACTTTTAACAAAACACAATCGGTTTTGTTTATCAGGAATAACAACTTAGTTATTATATATCAAAACTGATAATCTTTCGTTTAATCAGCTTAAGAACAAGACTATTGGTACTGATGAATTAAATAAACACAGGATAATCGAATATGTATTGTATTTTTTTTTATAAAAATGAGTATATCTAAGACTTAAATTGAGTTCATCTCAGTTTTTAGAACTCAAATTCATATATACAATAAATCAATTTTGAGGAACTGATGATAATCGAATAAATAACATAAAAAAAAAAAACAATTGTCATTAAAATGTATTCACAATGCATTCATAAGGTAATGGATTAAAGACTAAGAAATTATCGTTGCATTTTGACTTCCAGAATAGATTATGTAATTATGTGGAAGATATTAGTGAAGGCACACGTCCAGCAATGACCTCAGACAGACTAATATGATGATGATACTATTAACTAACCGCGGTTACAATTCCAGTTACTTTTCTGTGGCAGCACAAGATTAATTATAATATCATTATTATTATTTCATCCAGCTTTGGTAAACTAAATTTTTTCATAATGAAACTCAATCTTACAAAAGGGAAGATTCATTGTGGCCAATTATTATCCATCCAGTATTGGATTAGCTAAGAACGACATGGGAGATATTCTGCCATATATAACTGGTGAAATTCTGAATGGCAACAAATATATGTATTCGAAAATGGAATCAATTACATTAGCCAAAGACTTTTAATTGGGTTTGAATACGTTGGTCGGATATCTAAACTCGATAACTTATAAAAATTTTATACGATTTTGGTGCTACTCGTACATAATATTAAGTAACGATTTTGCTAGTCTTATTTAATGATTTTTGTTGCAGTTTTCGACTTGTCTACATTAAATATTATTGTGCATTTTTGCCTATTTTAAATATATTATTAGTATTTATTTAACAAGAATTGAAATATCATCTGAACGCATGAGGACAAAGGTTTCGTGTAAAAGAAAATAAAAAGATGCGTACGTATCGAAACCATCATTTTAGCACACTTTTCATTTACAGGATACTTGATACGTTCATAAGATGTGAACTGAATTTTTCCTTCTTAGACAGAATAGCTGAGAAATATGTGTTCTTTACAAATCCTATATAGGTATAGATAAAAAAAATATGGCAGTTTCCGAGTGAATGCAAAGATTTTCAACAATGCATTCGAGTAGCTTGATAAAATTACCATCCTTTAGCGAGACAAATTAATACTTTGTCACTATTTTAATCTTTATTATCGACAAATTCTAGATTATAGCAATTTTTTTTGTTTAATTTAATAGCTCCAGTGGTCCACTGGATTTTTATGTAGTATGTAACCTGTTATTTGTTATGCCATCATTTAACTCGTGGGACTGGTTTGAAGATCTCGCACATTAACGTTCACATAAAGTGTGGCTGTGAGCTCTAAGGGTGTAATTTGTAGTTTTTGTAATTTTTATCGTTATTTTCGATAACTTACATATAAGTGGTCTATATATTATCGATAAATAGTAGATATCAGAATTTATTTTGGAGTGTTTCAAGTACATTTCTCCATACTTAAGCGGGCAAAGTGGATTTTTATTTTCTCTTACAGCTAGATGTGTACCATATGTTTATTTATGTATATTTTTGAAATATTTGCTATCATTTACTTTGAAAAATTGATCAGATAAGGCGTAAAAAATCACGAAACATGAATTCAGATATTTATGTGGCGCATGATAACATTCACATAAATATTATTCGTAGATATTTTGTGGAAAAGAATTTCAAAGTTGCACTATACATAATATCAAAACAAAGTTTGTGTAAAAATGAAAGTGTCTATATGAAAAACAATCCAGACAAATTCTTATAATTCATCAGTTCTTAATGAATGGTTAATAGGTCAATTAGTTAGCAATAATTAGCATAATTTACCACATGTGTATATTTATGTAAAAGATAAACATCAAATCAAATCATTTGGATAATATATGAACGATGACTATATGGTTTTTTTTTCCTTCACATCATAAACTTTCTATAATAAAATCAATATGAAATGATGAAAAAAAAAAACTAAATATTTTTAATTTAGTAATTAAAGTCCACTAAATATCATGCATTGAATAATCTCATATAAAACATATATGCACCACCATAATACTTACATCATTTCATATAAAAACATAAAAATATTTGTCTGCATCAAGTAAATATAAGAATTTGTATACGAGATCCGAGTGTATATCAATCATGGAAATATTCTCGTATAATATGCAAAATAAAAATACCATTTATTTATTTATTTTTTTTTTTGTTTTTTTTAAATTCGAAAACTGTTTTAATTACATAAAACAAGTTAATATTATACAATTTTTAATTTGCCTGAAAAGTTTACTGACACTTTTAAATTTAGCATATGTAGCATGGGCATTAATTTAGATCAGAATTCAATAACCAGTTTATTTGGTTTATAAGGTCGTTAATGCCACTATAAATTGACATTTTCATATATCAATTATAAGAACAGATTTGTCATCAACCATTTTTAACTTCCTCAATAGAATTTTTAAAAATAATCACTCTATCAACGAACGTTATGAATCCCGAGAGACGTAAGTATTTTTTATCGTTATTCTTCGATAGGTATTGAATTTACATATGATAACCACAGAATGTTATCTAAAAAATACTAAAAATTTGCAATATATAAATAGACATTTTAATGGAGTTTTTAAATTATTTCTGAAATATTAAAAAAAAAAAAATTTTTTTAACATAAAAAATTAACTAACAGGCACTGCCACAATAAGATCTCCTCAGAATGCTATTTAAACAAATATCCTTTATAATTTTATGAACATAATTTCTATATATGGGTAAAATGCTTGCAGCATATTGACAAAGAAACATATTCCTATTGAATAACTTTCAACCCACTGAGTCCAGTAAAAAAATATTTACATTCCCAAATAAATTTCACTATTAAGTAGATTAAATTTAGACATGAGACAGTTAAAATATCATGTTTGTTGGTCATTGAAGGTTTGTCACAATTTGTAATCATATTTTTTTTTTTTTTAGCTATACGTTCCCCATCGTTACATTCAAACCGAAAATCTCTCTTATCATCATCACATACTACAAGGTAATTCCAAAATCGATGACAATGTAAAATTTTAAATCATTAAAAAAATTATTTTTGCCATGATTTTAAAATTCAAAATTTGCATGAAGCAGAATTTTAACTATTAAAACTATAGACAGTAAACAGAGAAATACTAAATTAACTATATATTTTGAAACTTTGCCGCAATACCCCCACAAGTCAATGGATTACTATATATAGTAAAATAGTCAGAATGAAATTGAGACAATAAACAGAAAATTTTTTGTTTTTTCAGAAGATATTATCGTGAAAACTAAAATATTCATTTGAATTTTATCTTTTTCTTATTTTTTTTTATTGAAATCAATAAAAAATATGTGTCCTTAAATATAATATACTATAAACTTAGTTTATAAAAATAATAATAATTCGATAGAAATTTAAATGAATTGAAATGAATTTAATAATTGTTTCCTTGACAAAATAAAAAATAAATCTGAATAACAGAAGCATCAGCTCTTATTCCTGCGATTCAAAAAAATTCGACGAAAGTTTTTTGATTCTCCTATGGGAATATAACGTTTTGAAAAGAAATTTCATTGAGAGGAAAAGGTTATATTTTCTTTTTGTATGTCTCACAAGAAAGGCTTAAAAAACATACAAGAATGTTTTTTTTTTAGTAAAATTTTAACATTAAATCCACATTGGTTTCCGATTTACTGTGAAACATGTTGTTGGTCGCCTAAAGATTTAATTTCTTGTGACACACAAAATATAGGTAGATCAATCCGTGCATATCCTTTTTATATTTAACATATATGTTTTTGGTATTATCCTGTGACATCAAAAAATATTCTGTAAACGTAGGAAGATTATGGAGAAAGTCATCAATATTCAAATAGGTATCATAAAAAATCAATTCAACTTGCTATAAGACTATATGCAGAAGAATGCCATACATAGGGAACGTAATAACGATCATCGGTCATTAGTATTAGTTTCGATATTTATAAAAGGATATTGGAACAATAAATAAATATAAATATATAATAAGATAATTAATTTACCTGCATGATTTACGGAATTTGCTTCATTCTCATTTTCATCATAATAATCATCTTGATCTTCATCATAATCTAATACAGCATGAACTTGTGTGTTTGATCCGTGTCCGGCATGAACACGCGTATAACCTGCCACACTTTGCGGATAACTATTATCATTGTCATTTAATTGGTCACTATTAACTTTATTATTTGAATTAGCATTATTGTCTATAATTAAAGATGGTTGTGGCGTTGTAATTGTTGCTGATTGATGTACTCTTTGATTATAATTACTATAATATTCTGCATTTTGTTGTTGCCTTGATTGTTGTTGTTGTTGTGGTTCTTGATGTAAATTTTGCTGCTGATTGTATCGCTGTTCTTGCGGTTGTTGTACATGTTGAAATAGTTGTGGTTGTTGTTGTTGATTCTGTGACTGTTGGTGATGCTGCTGCTGTTGATGTTGTTGTTGTTGTTGTGGTGGTGGTTGCTGTTTTACTGATTGTTGCTGCTGTCTTTGTTGATTTTGACCAATTCTAAAGGATTTAACAGTTCCATATGTTCCTTCACCATATGTTCGTGTTGTTTGAGTATTTTGAAAATTATTTCTAGATTCTGTATGTATAGATGGTGTATTATATTGTTGTAATTGTGGTAATTGTTGATTTGAAATTGATACAGTTGATGGTACAACTGGTTGTTGTTGTTGTTGATGATGTTGTTGAGAAGATGATGATGATGATGATGATGATGATGATGATGATGGTGGTGGTGGTGGTGGTGGTGGTAAGTAATTATTGTTTCTATTTCTAAATTGTGATTGTGATGGTGGTGCATATGGATTATTTTTATAATATTGAACACCATCGCTAAGAATATCAGTTTCTTGATGACCACCAGGACCATATAATAAACTGTTAACGGCAGTTGCATGTTGTTGAATTGGACTTACTGTTGGCGCCCAATTTTGACCACCAAAATTACCAAACGGTAATGTGTAATTGGCCAGTGCCATTTCGGGCAGTTTTTTATTATGTTATTATTTAATGTTACTATATATATATATATATGTATATATAAATTGTTTTATTAAGTAACTACTATATAGATTTATATTATTTATATACTAAAAAACCATTTCGTCTATTTCAAAATTCATTTCAACAATTCATCGGTTTAGCACTTTGATGGACAAAAAAAAAAAAAAAATGTAAGAAAAACACAAAAAAAAAAAAAAGACAAAAAAAGTCACGACAATTTTTGTGCATACATTAAAAATTATTTATGTAATAAACAACAAGACATGATTGAGTCATGTCAACAAAATCAAATCAATATATAAATGAACTGAATGCAAAACGTTGTTTCTTATAATTGTATTTAAACAATAATAAAACGCAGTTTAAACAAGGTTTTTTTTTTATAAAAAAAAAACATTAATTTCGCCACAATTATTAATCGAGGTTATAGTTTAAATCAGTTTCTTATAATTATTTTTAATTTTCATTTATTTAAACTTACTTTTAATTTATCATCATCATCCATATACCTTCTTTATATGTTAACAAACAGTTTCTATACTATACGCGATCCTAACTATGATTGAACGATTAAAGAAAAAGGACTTTAACATCAAATACAATCAGTTGTTATGCTTAGTAATACATAATATACAATCATTATTATCGCATGTACAGCACATGAGATTAACCATAAAATGCTAACCAAAGCATGTAAATACTAGGAAGAACCTGCTGCAAAATTATGAAAAGTTTAATTCTAGACCATTATATTTATAAACGTTTCTTAAGAGCAATGAATGTCACATCTAATCCAGAGTGAAATGATGGATTTCTAATTGAAATGTTACCGAAATCCATAATAAAAAAGAAATTTTTTTTTGTTACAATTTATCAATAATATTATTAGAAATATCAACAATAAAATCTCTATATAAACGTAGTAATTAAAGTTTTTTTTTTTTTATAAATCACTCATTACGATGATTAAATGAATTGTAAAATTAGATGCTTTACAATAACAAAAATTAACCCAAAATATTAACCGATCTCTGGATAAACTGAAAGTTTTGTCTATATTAATAATGATTAATATTAACTAGTTTTGTATAATTTTTAATTTTAAGAATTGTTTTTAATCGTGATGTTATATGTGAGCCCAATGAAAGATTCAAACAAAGAAAACAATTAGATATTTACACATTACCATTTCCATACTATTAATATAATGCTGAAAATAATGAGATGATCATAAAGTATTATGACAAAAATTTATAGATCTATAATATTCTATATTTAAATGTTAACACGTTCTTATTCGATATATACTAGAAATAACATGTATTAAATTTCCAGATTTCAAACACAAACTTTCTAAGCATAATTCTATAAGTTTTTATCGTTTTGATTTTTTCTTCAATGTCTTACATTAACGAAAGCGAATAAAATGTGTTCTTGGTACTCTTTCGGGACCTTAATAGATTAATGGGTTGCAATTAACGATGTGTGATAACAGTTTATATGAACTTGCATTATTAAATATTAATTTTTTATGAAATTATAGATAAAATTGCTTAAAAAGAAAATAAAAATTGATTCGTAATTGTTTTAAATTTATTAACTTTTTTGTACATAAATTTTATAATGCAAATATATATTATAATAAAATTGAATTCTTTTATATAAATTACATAAGTATAGTGCAAATATCTACATCAGGTCTACAAGGTGATCAGTGAAATAGAATATGATATCCTTAAATTTATACGCAAGAATTGACTGAAATTCCTACAGTTTAATATCAAAAAAGATGAGAGATATGGTAATCAAGTTATGGTAATGCTATCCACAGTATTGTTTACTTTACTAATATTATAATAATAATAATAATAATTATTATTATTATTATTATTATTATTATTATACTCGTAGTAAATACGTTTACATGATTTCATATTTAAACGGATAATATCTCTCATTATTTGTTCAGATAATTTATTTGCATTCAATTTGTACTCATCATAAAGATTTCCCTTTGAACAATGACAGCCAATGATTTCAAATTATTAATAAACAAATATATATATATATATATATACTTGGATTCATATAATCGTCTTCTATGGACAACACAGTAGCATAGGATTATTAACGATTTTCAAATTTTTGTAAAAATTCACATAAATATTTTTCATTCATTTAAAATATTTGGTAAGAGTTGCATAATTGTGAAATTCAGTGAAGGTCTACTAAATCATGTCGGACTATACATTATAGATGTGATAATATGTTAATAATTATTATGCGATGCGATCCACATTTTTGTTTTTATTTCTTTTTTTAAATTTAAATAATAACATGCTTTGCTTATTATATTACGAATATATATGCCATTAAACGATACTGTGTGACGTAAGTTATATATATTTAATATAACATGTCACACTTATATTCAAAATTTTTTTTTTTTTTCATTCATAAAGCGATAAATTTCCTTCAAAATACACAAATTGTATATTCTTTGATATATAATTATAATTATTTGCAGCATTTCTTACAAAAAATATCAGGCCTGATACAGTATCTCTAATCATAAATGTCTTTTCATTTTTACAAGGAGTATCATATAATATACATACAGAAATTTGTCACTGATTATATTCTTAATCTGGATGTTCTTTATGAATTCAACCTTTAGAGGATAACAAACCTAATTTTATTTCAATTATTTACATAACCAATCACCTTGCAAAACAACATTTAAATAGAAAAAAAAATTTAATGGTATTTTTAGATATTGTCCAAAATAAATTAATCAAAGAATTTTACTAGTTTCGAGATTATAAATTTAAGTATTATATTTTAATTTTGTCAAATAAATTATTAAACACAACAGACGTTAGAAAGTTGTAACGAATTTATTTTATTTAAAAAAAAAAACAAAAGACTTACATATTTAGACGACGAACCTGTAAATTTTTTGATAAATTAAAATATTTGCCGATGGTTTACATCAATTTTTACCACAAATAACAATAATTATGGAGTTACGTTTTTTTTTAAAGGATTTGAATTATATTTATAATTAGGTTAACATCATTAGAATGGTTTTACTATGTAGTAGACATTTATATTCCCTTGTGACTTAAGTCATGACATGGAACTACAAAATAGACATGCATGTTGCCTGTTGACTTTTGTTATGACATGAACAATGTCTACAAAAGAATTTAGATTCGCCACTCCATTATTCCATCACTTGACCAGGAATTTAATTCACGTCTGTTCTTGATTCTAACCCAGATCGCCCAGATGTTATAATTATTAATGTAATATTTTAATTACAGAGATTAGAAAGATTCAATGATTTGCAGTTAACTCATTTTAGCTGACCCATTGGTCTTTGTTTTGTCATTTGGCTGTGCAATGTAGTAATTAAAATATAACTTTTAAAATGCCAATAAATTGACAAAACGATAATAAGCAGGCGGACGGACAATCCTGATTTAGACATTTCAATTTTTAGGCCCTGGGAACGAAGTTCCAAGGGTCTATTGTATTTGATTCCGTTCATGTAACGCTAAGAAATAAACAT
>JANSTX010031321.1:0-31443 GCA_027564355.1 Penthetria funebris | reverse complement strand
CAAATATTGGCAGCCATATACTCCATCTGCCAATATTTGGGATTTTTTTTTTTGCCAATTGATGGATGGTAAGATAGACTGAACGGCTCTACAAAACAATTTAGTGATTCAGTTTCAAGTCGTGGTGAAACAAAATCTATACATTAAAAGACGGTAGAAATTGATGGAGTAAATGACTTCCAATATTTGGGAATTTTTTTTGCCAATTGATGGATGCTAAAACAGATCTACCGGATACAAAAGACACATGTACATGTTTGGTATGCTGAATATAGTTTATAGAGGTATCTCAAATTTTCTGGTCATATACAATATCAAAAACGAGAATTTGTGGAGACTGGTGTAGATCTGGAGGCGATGAACCAAAACAAAATTGTCAATCGAAGATAGTGGAATTGGGATCGGTAATACATTGAGGCGACTGGAATCCTAGAAGACTCGGTTGTCCAAAATCGTGGCAATTAAATGTCATTTAAAATTATAGTACCAGTGAATGGTGAAACAGTGAAGTGAGGGTGTTGGGTAGGCGGTTGTTGACACCGTACATGATTTCGCAGGGAGTAAAGTTCGAGACAATGACAGTGCACAAAATATTATGGGTATCGTCGATTTTCACCTCAGTCGACATTAAAACTTGTTTATGACACTTGACTTATTTGATGAACATAATCGGTACAAGAGTTCATATTTGCCATATACAAAACACTGTAATTCCCAAGCTGAACATTTTGTTTCATTGTGAAAGCGAACACATCGATTGTATTTATTTTACTTGAGGCATATTTCTATTGACATGCATCGTACGATTACGACTTTGACTTTTCGCACTGCTATAATGTCTAAATTGTGACCGCAATTTATGGACCCTCCCTTGACTCATCAAATTGACCATAATAAATGAGACTAATGCAAATTGCAACATCTATATTATGTTGCATTTGACAACGTAGAATGTTTTTAATATTTCGAAAAATTATTTGGCAATAGATGCTGGTGCTGTAATGGATGTTGAATAAAATTGGAGCGACCGTAGACAGAGGCAAGCTGTCGGAATATCCAATATATATTTGACTGGAATTCTTAGGCTAATTAAATAAACTTTCACAAATTGTTTTATGTTTAGTTTTAGCTTTGTCATATTGGCGTAATCGCTTCAATAACACCAGTTTTTAGGTTCAAGGCGTCCTTAATTATCAAATGATAAGACAAAATTAAATTTTAATTATTAATTAATTATATTAAATCATAAAATATTCATCTAAAAACAATTGTACATATTATTTTTTCACTGATCATCTGGGATTGCTTCAAGTCCCTAGAAAATAGAAAAATTAAATTACAATTATTTCATATTTTATAATATAAAAAATATTTTACATTTGTAACATAAGGATTGTTGTTCAATCGACCGTCTCTTTGATACATTACACGTTCCCATCTTTCGTCTTTATTCCGACGATAGCCCTAAATTATATAATAATGGAAATGGTTAAAAATAAACACTACACACCTTATGCTAAATTACATTAATACATTAGTATAAAGTTAAATTACAAAGGTGTTAGATTAACGAATTGAAGATGAATATAATATGCAAATTAAATTAATGATTGGAAATTGTGGTGGACACTTCTACTGGTGGTTATGTAAAATTTGCACTATATCTTCTTTTTCATGTAATAATGGCATTCTTGTTGTAAATAAAATTAAATTACTTACATTTCCAAATACAACTTTATTTAAGCCATATATTGCGTATCCAGGTAATGCTAATGCAATTGTTATAATTGCAAATGATGGTATTATTTCAAACCACATAATTAATTAAATTATTTTTATTGAATTATTTTCGATTTTAATGAATACCTTTTTTATTATTATTGAACAGAGTGTCACATTTTTTTTTGTCAAAATTCATCTCACATATTTATCCGCCCCTTTGTTAAAAAATATAAAACAATATTTTTTTGGTTTAAAACATAAATATATTCAATAGTTTTATATGATAGTTGTATGGATTATACCATTTATTATCAATTTTTTATGAACTATATTAACAGTGTACCATATAAACCAGTATTTTAGAATTTGACATTTTATATTTTTCATTATTCATTCAGGAAAATCAAATTGTCTACAATGGTTGATTGTGTTATTGAAAAATCGTTTCCATCAAATTGTTTGGTACCCAAAAATGAAACGGGTGTATTGAATTTTCTGAAAAAATATCCACAATATAATGGCAAAGATGTTACAATTGCAATACTCGATTCATGTGTTGATTCCAGGGCAAAAGGTTTACAGGTAAGAGTATTTTTTTTTTGTTGTCATCTGATTTGATTGTGGTTATGTGTTTATGATGATGAGTTGATGAATTAAGTGGAAAGTTACACCTAGGGGAAGTGGATTTTTTTGGTTTTTTCAATACTAAACTGAACCTGCTTTTACTGAAAAATGCCATAATTATAATAAAGTTTTGTAGAAAAACTATAGAAAAATAAATACATTAAAAATATGTTTTCGATTTCTTGTTGTTTATCAATATTTCTATAAATTTGAGAACAAAGGAAATTAATTGTCTTTGTTTTGCAGCTGTAAATTGTAATGAGTTTTTTTATCTTCTCCTATTTTATTTTACCTGAAATATCCAATTGGAAATTGTATTTTATCAATCCCACATGGGGTAACGGTCACGATGAATCCAATGTTCCAAAGAGGTAATAAGCCTATGGGTTTGAAATAATAATACGAATTCGCAATCCTCACTATACGATTCATCAGTCTGCCAACGTCTACTGCGCTAAGGGTAGCGAATATGATTTACTGATGATTTCCACTTCAGTTTATTCATTACCCCGTCAAAATGCATAAATTACAGTGACATAACACCTAACTATTTTTTGCAGTATTTATTTTAAGTTATCTGGTGTCTTTTTAACAAATGCATACAGTGTTTGTTGGTGGATATCCATCGTCATAGGCATATGTTCGGCGTAAAATTGTGCAAAGGGTACACATGTCGAATAATAGCTTTTCGCTCGCAAGATTAAATTGTATGATTATAGTGTGAAATATCTGTATCCAATGGCTATAACTCACTTAGTATGGAACCGGGCAAATGTCCACAATGTACTCCCAAAAAAAGAGAATTTATTGTCATATTTATATGCCAAACATTTCACGAAAATTTATCTTAGCGAAATGTTCTGTGTAAATACCATATTGCGAATTTAATGACCGGCTTGCTTTGATTAACATATTCTATAAAAAAAAAAAAATAAATTAATACTTTAAATATTTTATGTTTTTATATATTATTAGACAACACCTGATGGTCAAGTTAAGGTAATTCATCGTTATGATTGTTCAGGTGCTGGTGATGTGGACACATCAAAAAAAGTAAGAGCAAATGGTGATGGTATTATAATTGGTTTATCCGGGCGTGAACTTAAAATTTCTGATAATATGAAAGAGAAAAATATAGCCGGCAATGAGTATCGTATTGGTTTAAAAAGTTTACACGATTTGTATCCGGCAAAAATACGTGAACGTATTTTGACTGAAAAAAGATATAAAGAATGGAATGAACAACATAAGATTATTGTTGCCGATCTGTCACGTCAAATTGACGCTTATGAAACAAAGAATTCTAGTGAGTTTATTTGATTGAATTAAAATGATGAACGTATTTTTAAAAAATGACTTTTCTTTCTTTCAGATAATCAGAATTTAACGTTGAAACAAAAATTACAAAAAGATGATCTTGACAATTCACTAGAATATCTTAATAATTTTGATAAAAAATTTGATGATATTAAAACATCATATGATTGTGTTGTTTATCAAACAAAAGATTATTGGGAAGTTGCAATTGATTTTGCTGAAACGGTTTGTATTTTAATTTTTTTAATTTTATTTCTTATTTTAAAATTAATTTATTTCAATTTTGTTGTTTTCTTCTTTTGTTCATCGTCTTAGGGTAATTTAAATGATGCATTTATTCTTACTGAATTTCATAAAACCTTTGATGTCAAGAGTATTGCTGATTTTCTGACGGTATCAATGAATATTCATGATAATGGTAATATCTTGGAAATTGTTGGAATTAGTTGTAAGTATATCACGCAAATTTAAAAACTGGACGGACACACATAAGTCATTCATTTCTAAATGAAAATAAAATTTATTTCTATTTATGATTAAGCTACTCATGGCACACATGTAGCGTCAATAACAACTGGAAATCATAGTTCATGTGATGCTAGTGAATTGGATGGTGTTGCACCAGCGGCAAAAATTGTTTCGTTAGCAATTGCCGATGGTCGTCTTGGCACAATGGAAACGGGTTCGGCAATAGTTCGTGCAATGATTAAAATTATGGAATTATGTGAAAGTGGTCTAAAAATTGATGTTATTAATATGAGTTATGGTGAACATGCACATTGGTCAAATTCAGGGTAAAATAGTTTTTTTTTTTTTTTTTACTTTTTCTTATTTTTTTTTTGTGCATAATTTTAATAATTTTTCCAGTCGTATAGCCCAATTGATGTGTGAAGTTGTTAATAAATATGGTGTTGTTTGGGTTGCATCAGCTGGCAATCAAGGGCCGGCATTGTCTACAATTGGTACACCACCTGACATTATTCAACCATGTATTATTGGTGTTGGTGCTTACTTTTCACCAGGTTTGTTAATAAACAGAATTTTTAATTGAAATTATTTATTATTTTATTTTTGTTAGAAATGATGGAAGCCGAATATGCACTTCGTCATAAATTACCGGCAAATGTTTACACATGGTCATCACGTGATCCATGTATTGATGGTGGTCAAGGTGTTACAATTTGTATGTATTACTATAAGGACAATAAATTTTTTTTTGTTTTTTTTTTTTTTGTGGTTGCAGTACGTATAATTGTATAAATAATATAATTTTATTTAGGTGCACCTGGTGCAGCAATAGCATCTGTACCTGAATTTACATTATCAAAACAACAATTAATGAATGGTACAAGTATGGCTGCACCACATGTTGCTGGTGCTATTGCATTACTTATTTCTGGTTTAAAACAAAATAACATAAATTATACACCGTATAGTATAAAGCGTGCCCTATGGAATACAGCCACAAATTTAAGTTATGTTGATCCATTTGCACAAGGCAATGGTTTGTTAAATGTTGAAAAAGCTTTTGAACATCTATTACAATATCCAAATGAACAGGAAAATAATATTAGGTATATTGTTTTTTTTTTTTTTTTTGATCCGTCGAGATTATTGTTATCAGACTAAATGGAAAAATGATTGGAATTTTTAGAACGTAAGGTATTTTGAGGCTGTATCGAACTGCAAGTATAAAGTGAATTGACACAATGTTAATTACGACTAAACAAATATTTTAGTTACAAATTACACATTTTAAAAAGTCTATCATCAGATCTTTTAGCATAATACCCATAAGATATATAGTGAATACAGTAATAACACAATTAAATATTGTACAATGAACAAATGTGAGCCAGTGGAATTAATTTGTCTGTAAGCATTTGACATTAATGTTTCCACACTTTTATGTACACAATAGAAGGTTTTGATTCTTTTAGCACATTTCTTTACGAAATGTCCTCTTTTGAATTTTAAAGTTAACCTGCAATGCTACAATCTGGTTGAGTTTAATCAGATTTTAATTTAAAATTAATACGACAGTATAAGATGTCCTCTCTCATTAATTGACACGGTTTTTTTTTTTTCAGATTTTCAATACGAGTTGGTGCAGAAAATGCAAAAGGCATTCATATTCGAAATGGTCAATTAACAAAACCATATGAATATATTGTAGCTATTGAACCTATTTATTTTAACGATAGAGAAATAGGTTTGTTATTTTCTTTCAATTTAATTATAATTGTTTCGATTAATTTGTTTTTTCTTTTATTTTTTTTTTTTTTTTTGTATATAGCACCTAAAGAGAAAATCAACTTCAATGTACGTTTAATATTAGTATGTAATGAACCATGGGTTCAATGTGGATCATATTTAGATCTTTGTTATTTATCACGTACTATTCCGGTAAAAGTTGATCCAACTGGTTTACAACCGGGTGTGCATAGAACAAGGTAATATCAATAGGGTATTTGAATTGAACAAAAAAATGTATTTATTTACCCTTTTTTTTTTTTTTTTTTTTTAAATAAACAGTATAAAAGCATATGATGCAAGTGGTATAGCCAAGGGTACACTATTTGAAATACCAATTACAATTATACAACCAATTGTTGTTGACATTGAACGAACACGTTCAATTCAATTTGATCCAATATCATGCAAGGCAAATTCAATTCTACGACATTTTGTATTGGTACCAAATCATGCAACATGGGCAGGTGAATTGATTGATTTTAAATTGCGTTTTGTATTAATTTATCGATTTTAATGTGATTTTTTTTAATTGTTATTTGTGTTAGAATTAAAAATGATATCAATTGATTCAAAGGATAATGTGAGCGGTAGATTTTTTATACATACAGTGCAATTATTACCAATGAAAAATTGCAAATATTTAGATAGTCAAAAAATTTTAAATGTATCAAGTGAATTTGAGGTTGTACATGCTTTTAAATGTGAGGTAAGAGTGATGGTGGTAATGGATTTGACTGCGCGTTATTTTAAAATTCAATTATTGTTTATTAAGTATTTATATTTATACTTTTTTTTTTTGCCTTTAATCCAGGAAAATAATATCCTTGAGATTTGCATTGCAAAATATTGGTCAAACTATGGAGAAGCAAATATAAAATACAGTTTAGAATTTCATGGTATTAAGCCAAAGAATGGAAGTAAGTGTATTTGATGATGGCCTTACATTTAATTGATAAATCACTACCTAGGCATTTTTTTCTGCGTGCGTCCGTTCATCGGTAAAACTGAATTTTTTTTTATGTATTAATTCTTTTTTCGTATTCATCTAGACCTTTACGCCTTGTGTATGCATAGTGCGGCATTACGATTTTAATTTGCAATATCAAATGTAAACTCAAATAACTATACTTGAAATTTCTCAACTGGAAAATATAGGATCAATCATAATTATCTTGTTGAATTGTTGAATTAATTTTTCAACCAATCTGACAAACACGAAAATTACTGACATATACCTTGATCGGGTTACCGGTGACATGGAGGTAACGATTGGTTGAGTAACCACGATGATTAGCGGCCACTCCATTCGTTACCTTTTTTAGTATTATAAATCCGTTATGATTTTCTTAAAAAGAACCACGTTTTTGATATCGTCAATGACATGACACTAAACCACAACAAAATATTATTTTTAAAAGTTTTTCGATAGTGAAAAACATTTTTATTATCCTTTTGTTTTAAATAATAGATTGGTCGTCCAAAATTTACTTAAAAATCATAAAAAACTGCTGAATTTTTATTTCAAAAATGCTGGATGATGGTCCTGTTGTACTGTTTGTTTTTTTTTTTTTTGGTATACACATTTATTTTATTGGCGTTACTATAATCAAAACCTGATTGAAAAACAGTGTGAAATGCGGACAATTTTATTAAAGCGTTCGCTTTTGTATGAAAATTTAAATTCAAATAGCAAGTAAAATTTTTTCCTCATAGATTAGTCCTTAGACGTTATGTCCAGTCTCAAGTTGACGTTTTCCGTGACGTAGACGTTCTATGTATGAATTTATTGTAAAAAATTTAGTTTACTTCATTTAGCAATTTCATTTTTTTTTTATTTTTCTCACCCCCATTATTTATTAAAATATTATATTTCAGATGTAATGCACAGTGCAAATGGTATACATCGTATAGATTTGACTGCATTTTCAACCGAAGAATTATCACCATCTATACAATTAAAGTCAGCCGTTATGGTATTAAAACCAAGCGAATCAAAAATATCACCATTGACCAATAGAGATGTTATACCATCTGGTCGTCAAATTTATCAAAATTTATTAACATTTAATTTACATTTAGTAAAACCATGTGAAATTGCTTTTGTTGCACCATTATTCATTTCTTTATTATATGAATCAGTATTTGAATCACAATTTTGGATGGTATTTGATACAAATAAAATGATGGTCTGTTGTGGTGATGCCTATACAAATAATACTTTTGTTAAATTCGAAAAGGGTGATTATATTGTAAAACTTCAGGTACGACACGAAACGAAAGATTTATTAGAGAAAATTTCGGAGGCCACAATGTTGGCATATTTTAAATTGGCAAATCCAATTAGCGTCGATATTTACAAATCTTTTAATATAGCCATAACAGCTGGTAAAAAAAATACACCATTTTCATTAATTGCTGGTACAACAAAACCGATTTATATTGCACCATTGACCAATGAAAAGTGAGTAGTGAATTATTATTGTAAATATTTATTGAAAATATAGCAACCAATATTCATGTTTGACGCATTGCTTTAAAATGCAAAATCCACCTAGACGCCTGCTTGTTTCACAAAATTTTTTAATTCATAAAATATATCCACTGCACTGATTTACCGATGATTTATGTGAAACACACTCAGGACTCTCATCTGTTCCTCTTCTATCTAATATAGTTTTTACACATTCTACTTAACCTGCACAACACATTGCTGCATATGGCGGCATTAGTTTTTATACCACATACTATGACTATGTCCCTACAATTTTCCCCTGTTTTTCAACTCATAGCAGTCTTCGACTATGTTATTAACATCAATTAATTTGAATAAATCTTCAGTTAAAGGATGTCGACGTGTTAAATGAAACAATTGTGGACATAGTATCCGTGACTATTGCCACATATTTTATAGGAACCGAAATAAATTTCAAGCATTTACCCTTGGAAAACACTGTGATTTGTCTGGAAGCCTAAATACACACTCTTACCTCGCGCGATCTCTATTTTGAAACCATTTTTGAAAATTATGGGTATTAAATACATGTAGGTGTTCTCGTTTTTCCACGCATTACGGGTGGTATGTAATCCATAGAGAAATATCTTGGGATAGGAGGTTTATTATATTGCTATGTGCTTCTCTTGTAAGTCGTTCAACGCCCGCAGTCTTGAGAAACGAGTATTATGCCTACCACTAATGGAGATAGTTTGTGGTGTTATTTTTGGAAATAAAAACCTAGGAATGTTTATCCTTTTGTTGAACAGCACCAGTTCTGACTTGCTATGATTAACGTCAAGTACAAGCTCTTAGGACCATTGTCCAATTCTTTTAATTATCCTATCCACGAAATTGCTAATCGTTGATGGGCATATGCCAGTGGCCAAAATCACTATATCGTATGTATAAGGGATTAATCGGATCACGTGAATTATCTTCAGACTTTATCGATTTAAGCATAAAATTTAATTTCACATATAACGTTTTTCTTTTTTTTTTTAAAAATTTAGATTAACTAAGGCAATATTACCTGGTCAATGTTCCTGGTTAGAAGGTTCAATTGTATATGTTAAAGATGAACAAGGTCGAAAATGTGATACACACACTTTTCAATATAATTTAATTGAAGGACCACCAGTTAAAAAATCAAATGGTAGTAATTCTACTGGTGCTGCATTGAAAGAAACTAAAAATAAATTAGATGAATATAATGAGGGTCTTCGTGACTATCAATGTAATATGATATCAAAATTGGGTAAGTTAACTGTAACTGTTTATTTTATTGTGATTTTAAAAATAATTATGTGAGCTTGAAGATTCACATCCTATTTTTAGAATTAACATTTGACTGCTCTATGCAAGGAAATTAGTAATAAACTTTACTAATTTCCTTGCGTTCTCTTAATTCCAATTTAAATATACTCGTAGTTTTAAAATTTCTCTGCATTCCTGTAACTGTTACTCTAAACGATTTTTTTTTTTTACAGATTTGGATAAAGCCGAAGAAGTTTATAATGAGGTTTTAGAAAAATTTCCAAACTATTTATGGGCTCACGTATCTTTAATTCAAAAATTAGAAACAACTGAATTGAAAAGTCAATTACCATTTACTTTTCGATTATCTTTAATTAAATTAACCGATATTAATCCGATGAAGGTGACATTAAATCGGATTATTGATTTAGCTAATATTGTTATAAAAGAGACTGATATTGAGGCTTTATTAGCATTTTATGGACTTAAATCGGATAGTCGAACGGATGCATCTAAAATTAAAATGTGAGTACTGTCCGTTTTTTTTTTTAACTACTAAAGTTTAAGAAAATGTTCTCGCACGTACTGAAGGTTGAGTAGAAGATAATGATGCTGAGTGCATGTATTGACTGGTACTAATTTATATAAATGAATGATTCGTGCATGTGTTGTATAACGTGGGTGTAACATAGTTTGATTGTATCGTCATATATTTATAGTAATTTTTATATTAAAGTCGAATATATATTTATTCATTACTTGAATATTATTGAAAATAACTGATTAATTTTCATTTGCCAGAAATATGGACAAACAAAAAACAACCCTGTTGGAAGCGTATGTTAAGAAAACAATTGCATTGTCCAAACTTTGTCAAATTGAACTGATGTCAACAAATAAAGAGTCAGAAATTATTGATTCATATGATGATCTTGACAATATCTATACGGATGTTGGGAAATTTATTGACTATGCTGATTCAAAGGTTTATTCCATTGTTTTTTTTTTTTTTTTTTTTGTTTATTTATTTGCATTTTAACAAAAAATGTATTTCTAAATTTAAAAATAGGTACTTCTGGTTGGAATTTGGCATGCATTTAATTACCAACATTATGGGCGTATGTTGAAATTCTTAATGAAATTATATGAGGAGAAATTGCATCGAGATGTGTTGGAA
Source organism: Penthetria funebris (assembly GCA_027564355.1). NCBI lineage: Eukaryota > Metazoa > Arthropoda > Insecta > Diptera > Pleciidae > Penthetria > Penthetria funebris. The sequence continues at coordinate 20,599 of JANSTX010031321.1, read as the reverse complement.
GAAGTGAATTATGTTGTCAATAAAAAAGAATGGAATCACATATCAGATGCCCTTAAGAAATTTATTGTGTCATCTAATCCAATGGGTTATCGTTTATTTTAGAGAAGAGATGGATTTTGACTTCAAACATTTTTTTTTTATTATTCATTTTTATTTTTTTGGGACATTTACTTTTTGTTAATCAAATATTTTATTTCAAAAGAATTCGATAACAATATATTTTCAGGGTAGTTTTAATGTGAATAACTAATATGTTTTTATATGATTGAGAGTAGGGTTTTTGGAGTGACATTCATAAATTACATTCAGGAAATTATTATCAATATCGACTTCAAAATTATATGTGTGACTTATTTTTGAAAAAAATATACTTTTTTATTATTTATATTTTCTATTTATGTTTTAACTAAAAATTTAACTGGATTTTATATCTCACTGCTACATATTGACACCTTAAACTGGCTTTTGAAATGTGGTAAGGCAGTCTGCGTCATCAGTAATATATATCAGCCGAAATGTTGAGCGTGTTGTCACCTTACTGAATACTATACGCAAGGTTATTACTATTATTGTGCACGATATGTTCAATTCTAATTCTCGTTCTTGACCATCGTTTATGAACAAGATAAACTCTGAACCGCATACTATTAGAAGGGGAAGAAAACTACCTATTCATTCGTATGGCGTAAGGATCGAGTATATCTGTACCTATCGAATAGTATTAGTATCTAGTCGACAATATTCGCCTTTTATTATTATCATTTGCCTTTAGATATCGGCGAGTTCACATGGATATGGTAGTCGGGGTCACTCTATTATTTGCTGCTTTCTTTTTAATTCAATTACAATTAAATGTTCTGTGTTTTATTTATTTTTCGATTTACATGCTATACATTAGAATTTTAATTATCATCCATCATTAATTCATATTGAATGATAAATTAATTATAATAATTACGAATATAGTATTAAAAAAAAAATAGTTAATTAACATTTAAATATAATAATTATAATCAATTAAACAATAACTTGAATAGATAACATGAACAAATTAACAATATTTTTATTTTTATTTACATTCGTTCAAAAAATGTGGTTAGGCGTCCAATGTTGAATTAACAGACTCCACCAACCCAGACAATTATTTCGATAATAGCCAAACATCGGATTGGAGAAGAAGTCAAAGACGACATATAAAAATATTTACGTGTTCAAGTTACCCGCAGAATTAGAAGAAGGATTCTGTTCAAATGAGAAAGCCATTTTAAATTAAATTACTGACCTTGTGTCAGACGTCTGCCGGCAGTGAAATAAATGATTATTTGTCCGAACGGATCTGGAAGATATTAAAAAAAAATTTTCAAGAAAAAAAAAACGTTCCGACACTTATGTTTTCCTGATACAAATCACGTAAAGTAAATAAAATAAATCAGTTTTTGAATGTATAAAATTGTTCATCATTGCTGACAATAGTGCAACGTTAAACTATTTATTTCAATTTTGAATATCTGTATCAGGAGAACATTATTATCAGAAGGCAACTTTCCGGATAAACATTGAATTACAGTTGATTTGCATTTTAAACGAAATAGATCTTCTGAGCATTATGATGCCCTGATACAAATCCAGAATACTATGAAATATGCGAACTTTTTTCATAAAAAAACAAAAGTTAAAATTTCTTATAAACGGTTAGGGATACAGGCATGGTGTATACGGTAAATATACGAAGTTATACCTACTATATTTTATACACATATGCCAGATATTCTGCAACAACAATTAATCTTAAAACACATAAAAACTCGTGCTATTATAAGGATATCAGCATCGTTTTTAATTTGACAAAGATGCGCAAAGTCTTTCTGCATATTACATCTTTGGAGACGAAAACTCTATCTATAACCGTTTTCGATGCATTTTAAATAAAATAGATCTTCTAAAGCACAGGCGAGCAGATATGATATAAGTTATTTGAAATTCATTTTAACCACTTGGTTTGCGTTTGAATATTCGCTACATTTCTTTTCCCTGACGTAAAATATGTGCGTCATTTGAATAGTTATTACCGTGAGACCACATAAGTTTTACGATGCCTCGTCAAAATATTATCGTATTTAGTGGATTCCATTTTATAATTAACACTATCTTCATTTTTTCGTTTTTAACATTTGATTTATTGCTGATTGCCTTCTGATGCAAAGTCATGGAGCCACATCTTTCAAAGTCATGGAGTCACCTCAGTTGGACTTGATATGCTGAAATTGTTCACTTTGACCAATTTTAATCAACCTCATGTTTACAAATGTTTACAAAATCTAATTCTGTAGTTAATTAACTTGACATATGCGTAATTGTTTTTCTTTCCTTCCTATCAGGACAATTAAGAAGAACTACTTTTGAAATTCCACACAATAAAAATATGTATATAAAAGTATAAATCGTGTATGCGAATAATTTAGAGCTTAAGGTTTTGTATGCATAATTTAAAAATGTTTGCTTCTGTTTGTTCGTTTAACCACACGCTATAGAAAACTTCTTTGCAACTATGAAATTGATTTTTTTTTTTAAATTTTTAATCTGTAGTTAACAGTGAGGCAGTGGTTTATTGAATTCTAAGTAGTATTAAGAAAGTTTTAATATAATTCGGATAATCTTCTTTTTTATTATTGTATAATCCTGTGTATAAGGGATATTAAAATGGTAACGAAGGGTAGTAACAATTAGTCAAATGATTTAATAATATAGATTTATCTTCATAAGAAGGTATATGTTGGAAAAATCATGATACTTTTATTTTTATGTTAAAATATATTTTGCTAGTGATGAGTGATTATCATAATGTTTAAAACACAAAATAACTTTTTATTACTCATAAGATTTGAGGGTGACAATGGGAACGCATGAATACACCATTTAACAACATTAATACATGTGGCAACTACATCCATCATATGCTTCGTCTGATAATCGTATCCGACAAGTGCCAAAAATCTTCACAAATCCTCATTTGATATTATATTCGGGCCAAAAGATTCTTAATTTGCGTCTATTATATGTACTATGTGACATGATATTTTTAATATCGAGAATATTCTCACTTAATAGATGACTATTAAATAATTTTTTGTTTTACATTTATTCGTACTGTAATTCATATAATAATCTCTGTTATCCTTCTACAGCGTCGTAAATTCGATGTTTTCCCATTCTTTTTGCATCAGATATAATTTTTAAAATTACTTTATTTATGGTCGTAATCTCTAAAAAAATGTAATTGTTATCTTTAATAATTGATAAGGAAATTACAAAACGGTGTAGTTATCTGCTTAATAATAATGTGATTACAATTGCAAACAAATAAATATATAATAAATATCACCAAATATTTAAAATATAGATGTTTTTATGGTTATTTTTGAAATAATAAAGATGGCAGATTTTTAGATTATGAAAAGAACTCTATTCGCCATTAAACGTCATTTCGCCCATTTATTATTTGAAATACATCTGCACCATCTGCACCTGCGTACGTTTCTCTCCATTTTTGTTGCAATTTGACACACGTAAATAAATACTGATTGATTTCATATTTTATGTGTTTAATGTTGTAATTTATTTGTTTGATTATTATATTAATTGTGTATTATGACAAATAAAATACGAGAATATTCACCAATAAGTTCCGTCATCCACTTCCCGTTACTGAAAATGTTAAATATTTAGGATTAATTATCACAAGAAGATGATGATACGTTGATGTTGGTACAAGTGGTAAGATTTGAAGTGAATTAAATGTGATAAACAACGGTAATTTTTTGTTTATGCCCTTTGCTTCCGTGCTGCATGAAGGTTGAAGATGATAGTGATCATGATGTCGTTGATCGCATCTGTAATACTCGTTTGCAGTATTAACATAATATAATATAGTCCCATATATATTGGAGACAAGTACCCACTATAAATATGATAGGTTATATAATAGGCATGTACAAATGTGCTATACGTGAATACACGACAAAATTCAAATGTAGGTCCCCATTGCCGTCTATTAATTCATTAAAAATGCATTTATTAAATTCATTTAAATTCATTTTTATGCGATTATTTATAGGATACGTGAATATACTAAAGTCGAGATAATTTAATAAAAATCGTAAATGCATAAATATTGATAACAGTAGAAAATTCTGGAATAAAATTGAAAAATAAAGCAAATACCAAATTGAATATTAATTGAACTGTAACGTAAAATCAACCGCACACATTTGTTTCCAATATTTCAATAATGTTTTAAAATGGATATTTTGAATTGTTTCTAACACACATGTGTACCTAATGGTTGGTGGTACCGAACCTAAATAATGTGGATGAATGTGTACCACCCTATGTACGCGAACACAAAATGCAAATAGTTTTTTTTTTTTAATTAAACAACCTCAAACTTTTCGAAAATGTGCATTTTTATGCAATTAGTTTTCAATATTTATGATTGTTTTTAGGATATATTCTATATTTGTAACCAGAATACAGATTCTGAAATAATCAATTTTGCAAATTTAAAATGTGCCTACAGATTACTTTTTTTTATCAAATCTAAAATCAATAGATCGTCAGCTCAACCTTTGATTTTGACATATGTTATGTAGAAAATGTAGCGTATTTTTTTGCTATATAGCAAAATCGATGCATTTTAGAAGTTTTAATGTGGAGCCTGATTTGACTGGAACAACAGTTCTATTCAGCAGCCGATTTAATTACAATGTCAGTTTAGTTGCCGCGTTTCATTCGGGTTGAAACAACCATATTTGAATTTGCAGCATTTTGTGTCTGGTCTGTAATACACGGCCACTTATCCCGTCGTACACTGTATCTCAACCTCCTCATTCATTTGAGTATCATTTGAGTATCTTTTGTTCGTAATTTATTTGTATTTCTTGTAAACAGAACATAATATAATGTAATATGATATTTCAGAGGAAAGGGCGAAATTTTAAGATTTTCTAATATACGAATATTTCATTGGTTGGCTATTATTAAATTAAGATAATAAATTTATTATGAAAACATTATCGGTTATGGGTATAAGACAATTATTTTTCTATTTTTATTATATTTTAATATTCATATTTTTATTTTATTAAAAGACATCATGGTAGTAGTTCGTTATATCTCATTACATAGTAAAATCTGTAGCAGATAATAAATTTGATCAGATACAAGTATTTCATCTTATGGAACATGACATATAGATGAGTTGCCAATATATATATCTGATTTCAATTGTATTAGGAATGTCCAATTTAATTGTTTGAATAAAGAGATTGGTAGAAGTATGGAAGGTGGGCTAAGCGTACTTTTTTGCAAGAAACACTATAAGTTCGGGTATAAATTTTCAGTGCTTTAGAACAGTGCTGATCTCAATTATTGAGATTCACCAAATGAAAAAATAAAATGAGTACGTTTTGTGAGTTCTTGAATGGGCCTTACGTTCAAATCGTCATCCAGTTGACCTAAGACTTGCTACAAGACGATTCATGCATTCTGCTGCAAGTAGTAGTGATATTAAATTTCGATTATATTAATAATAAATGAACGATAAGATAACATAGCACCCGAATGGTTGAAGATGAACTTGGATGACATTGCATTAATATAATGCACTATATGATTGTCTGATGATATTCCAATGTTGTGAAAAGCTGGGATAATAATTAGGTTGCCCAAAAAAAACGAAGTGCCTTGAGTGCGTACTTTGAGGCAATTAACAGAAATGACCACATACACTGAGCTGATCAATTGCTGATTATTGCAACAAACACACTTGAACGCAATTCCCAGAATAATAGAAAACCCGACGGTCAAAAACAAGGTAGGGGATGGATGTAAGTGAATGTTGTGGCCAGTGATCATGAACAATGGCGGTTGTTCGTTATCATCCTATTTTCTGCATGGAGATATCATGATAATGAAGAGGATGATAATGATGATGTATGATTGAAAGCTCCACGGGACCATTACTTAAATACCTAGTCCATTTAATTCCTTTCCTGAATGGATCCCTCATACTAAGCATTTTTAGCCTCATATTTATGAAATTTCAAAGCAGATATTTGGAAGGGGGTTGTTAACAATACATTCAGGTGACAATACAATCATTCATTTTTGAAATGAGAATGTACAAACTTAGGTCTTTTATATGACATTTTAATAAATAGACCTAATTAGTTTTACAAAGTACTTCATAGTTTTCTGTTTTTTTTTTTTTTGTTTATAATTTTAATTATAAATTTTTAACATTTTCTCAGCTAATTTTCGTAAAAACTTTGTGAAACACTTTTTTTCCTATAATAATTTCATTTTTTTTTTTTTTGTACCCTTTATCAACGAAATTCTTGAGTTTATGAATAAATTAGTAATTAAATAACAAAAAAAAAAAATTTTAATGAATAAATAAAGGAAGAAAAAACTTAACAAAAAGGAAAATGTTATCATAAGTTTTTCAATTGCATAATGCAATTTAGATGCTGTTTCGAAAATAAAGGATTAATGAGATAATTTGTGAAAAACTAATTATGAGTAGCATATAATAAACGACGGTGTGTGTATTGTCTCTCAATTACTTGCAAAGTTCACCCTTAAATAGTTTTCAGTTCGTCCTTTATGCATAAAATATATGTATATTGTTTAAGGGATGATCATGGGGATGTATTAATTTTTCCTTTTGCGTACAAAATTCTTTTAAATAAAATCTAATTTAATTTTTGTCAATTCAGTTGTAGCTGCTGCATTTTAAAAAAAAAAAATCTTTTTTTTTTAATTTGAAAAACGTTTATTTGCAAGGTTCATGTTTTCTTTTGTAATCGACGAATTGCTTTTAGCATCTGAAGAAAGTTTTTCAATAGAAATTTTAAATTCGTTTAATGCATTTTTGTTACGTGAAGAGAGATATAAGAAATTATGTTAATATCTTTTAAATTTATGAGAAAGAAGTGAATGAAACTTATCTTTAATTAATTTCAATAAAAAGAAGTTAAATTAAATTATTGTAGAATGGATTCTAAGGGGATGACTACCATTTTATATATGACCCGCGAATATACTCCCAGAGGTTGATGATTTTATCGTCGTTCTCAATATGCTCTTTTTATAGATTTTCGCTGTTTATTAACAGATATTGATAATCATTAAATTGTTCACAAATCATTCATTCCGTTAAGTTTACTTCAACAATTCTTTCTAGCGATTTTTGTCACATTATAGTGTTTATGGTTACATTGGGCGACTAGTTTTGAAATAATGACAACCTTGAGTCAATCTCAAAAGGAAGGAGCTTACACAGAACCAGAATAACTCTATGTACAGGTTGTATAACCTATATAGATGTTCCACCATCAAGTTCCTGGAATCTCAAAAGACACTACTACTAATAATAAATTATTGTGGATTTATGTTTTGAAATCAGTATAAAGTATTCATTAAAATTCGGCTATTATTTGTTAATATCTCTTAAAATCCATTTAAGTTCATAATCCTGACCCGAAATTCAACCTTAATACATTTATGTTGACGACCGGGTTTTACAAGAACAACACTGTAAATTGTAAACAAAAAATCTGTTTTTGCCAATCAAAATTTTTGCAATTTGTAATTTCTATATTGATGCTAGCCTGTTACATATTTAATAATTTTGATATATTTTATAAGCACTTAAATTTGTGTTTGGTTTTTACTTTTTAATAGATTTTGAATTGAACAATCGTCGATTTTTGATGGTATTTCACAATTATGCTCGCCTGATAGCTTGATTTTATATTGAATAAAGATATGTATCAGGAGAACATAAATGACAGCAGGTTTTTTAAGCGTAAAAATTGAAATATTATTACTACTAATTATCAATTATTGTGACGTTATATTTTACAATTTCAAAAGGGAGCCTTCATAACATAAAAAATGTTATTGCACAATTCAAAGTCATTTTTATGGTCAATAGTTTATGTTTATAATCAAAGATAATCGTGATTTGCATTTCTTTCATTACAGTTTGACTTGAATTTTTCCATTTATTCCTAGATTCGCTGTCGTCCTTATATTTACACCGCATACCACTTTGATGATGTTAATCATCGTTAATTACAAGACATATATATATATATAAATGGCTCGATGAATGCACTTATACTGTTATCAACTTAGTGAATAAATGCAATTGTAATGCAATAAATTAACCTCATACTATATTTTATGCAGAGGTTACGATGATGATGATTGTAATATTTTATAAAAACATAACAATTGTTTTCTTCCATTAAATTCTAGAAATATAAAATTTATTTCTTATGGTTCCTTCGGTTATTATAATCTTTCAAAATAGTCATAGATATTTTAAAAAGAAATTTTTATATATTCGAATTGATGTGAAATGTAAAAGTTTGTTGAAATGTTTTAGAAATGCATTCATTTCTAAGTTTATGAGTGTCAAAATTTGTGGATTGGTTTTTTTTTTATTTTTTTTTTTTAAATTCTTTATAAAACTAAAGTATAAAAATATAAAATATATTTTCATGTTTATAATTTAAGAGATTTTCTTGCGAAAGTAAAGTTTTCTTGGCGTTCCGAAAAAGTTATAAAATTTTAATCATTTTGGTTGGGAAAATACGTACGAATGTATGGTTTATTGTTGTAAACTTCTTCTGTAAATTTTATTTGTCTGCAATCATATAAATGGTATTTGTGGTCTTTAAAATTTTGTGTTTTAAATCATTAAAAATTCGGAATTGGGTTCATTTTTTATATAACCACTTTTATGTTTATAATGTAGAATCTTGAATGTAAAATAATTTCTTCCATGCAAAAATGTATATTGAGTGAGTGCACATTGGATGATTCATATAGAGTTTCACTTTTATACATTTTCACTAACTGTGCTGACCTGTCTCACTTCAATATCAATATATATATATTGATAACTAAAAATACACAGAACACAGTTCTGGCATTGGCTCAATGTCGGACACCATTTTATTATCATAATATATTCACCATTTATCACTAATATACTTGTAGCATATACTAAAACTTCAATTATCGTCAATAATTACCACATTCATTAATGATAGTTTAACGATCACTATAATCGTTAATCTCCAGCTGAATCAGTAATCTTTAGATCAACACCTGTGAACTATTTCTCATTAGTTGCTCCGTGTAGGCAATATTTTTTACAGTGTTAAATTAACAAAAGATGTGTACATCCATTTAGTGAAAATGAAAATCGTCCTTCGATTATGCACAGACTTGCATTTTTCATTTTCATTCCAAGACTTCAGACGATAAATCTGTAAAACAAAAATATATATATTAAATAGTAATTCCTTTAAACATCAGCGCCCTTAAAGTTTCGTACAACCAACGATAACGTGTGTCCTCTTATTGCTAATTATTATGTAATCTATTTACTTACTTGAGATCCTCGATAAAGTGCAGGTATTGGCCATAGATCTGTAATTAGATATTTGGAACCTTTTTTGGCAATAGACTATATATTTGTTAACTTCCAACTTCTATCTACAGTTGGAAAATGATCGTATTGCAGACATTCCGTCTAAATTTTTTCTGTATGCTGGAATTGAAATTAAACTTTATTTTATAAATAATTAACAAGGATTTATATTTCTATAATACATTTAATTGATAAAATACTGATAATTATATAAATTATGTAATAAAAAATAAGAATTACATTTTTATAGAAATATATTCTATTGGAATTTTCACTTGAAACGCTTGATTTATTGAATTTCATTGGTAAAAATCATTGAAATTAAATTTCATTGTAAAATATTATTAATAATAAAATGAAACATAAAATTACATTCAAGTGGCAACCTTTAATATTTACGCTTTTTATTGCTAATTAATTAAATGTATTCAAATGAATTAGTATTTTTTATTATATTTATTATATTATTAATTAATTATCAATTAAATTAAATTATTACATACAAATAATTAATCACTCAGAGTAGGTTTAAATTTACGCGCTTAACAAAGACATCCACCAATATCGCGATAATATACCGTAAATTGTCATCGACTATCTTATTTTTTACGCATGTACATTAAAGTTGTTCTTTAATTCATTTTCAAAGTCTGTATAAACGTACGCCTTAGCATTTTACCGGTTTTCCATTTTTGTACCCAATTAAATCACAAACTTCTTTATCCCTATCCTTCAACAATCGCACCTAAAAGTTCACATCTTCACCATACGAATGGTATGGGTGATTAAATTTAAAATTTACGAAATATGAAAGTAAAGTAGCCTGAATTAATTGGGAATTCGATATTTACAGGCAATACCCGAATATTGGACATAATAATATAAGCAATCCCAGGAGAACAACCACCAAAATTATATGGATAGAATTGAGCACGCAAAATCACATGGCTGCTAACTGTGGTCATCACCTATATGTCGAAATTCTCAGTTTTTTTATTCTGACAAGTAAGCTAAAGTTTGTTGCCGGACCATTAACCCTTTTATATTAAAGTTGCTGATCATAAGAAAGCTTATATACGAGGGGTACTTACATTTCTGACTTCATAATGAAAACACAAATATTTATCATCGAAATTGGTTTTATTAATTTTCAAAATATTCTCCATGAAGATTAATATACGGTGTCCATGCGTTGGAACCAATTTTCGAAACACTTTTTCCACTCCAATAGAGGATACAAATCGAGTGTCGAAAATCATTGACCACGTAATTTTCATTGGGTCATTGGCTACATCAGGGCTGTATGGCAGATGACCCATCAACTCGACGTTTTGACCGGTCAAAAATTCTTTTAATTGATGTGTCATGATGGAGAATGATTCATCGATTTTTTTTCTTTTGTCGAATTTTTTGCGAAGACTTCTTGGTATGTAAACAAATGGTTGTTCAGAGTTCAACACCTTTCACTTTTATTATTAACAATCTTTTGTGCATGACTTTTATGTGATTATAAATGAATTTCATGTCAGCTTCGTCTCTGAGAAGTGATGGTTGCACATAGGTTTCCAATCGTTCAGCTAAGTATAGTTTAAAATCAATCAGCATATGGGTATGGAGTACTTAATAAATTTTTTTCTTTACCACAATTGATCAAACGATAATAAAACACCCCTTACTTGGTTATACAGAAATTCTTGACATAATTTTATGCACATTTGGTTACATAAGTTGAATTATTTCACTGTTCATTTTAACATCTACTTCATGTAGGCACGTATTTTTTTTTTGTATTACTTGATCACCCAATTGCGATTCTATTTCGGTGAACAAGATTTCCTTTCATGGAAATGTTTGTATGTATTTTGTCAAAACATATAATTCGCATATATATCAGAGATAGATAAGTCTTCAATGCGTACACATAAGAACATAAACAAAGACAAGATAACGTATTTGAAAACCAAAAGAAAGATAATATTTCAGTTAGTCAACAGAAAGAAATCCACATTTCTCTCTCATCTCAAATTGAATTTATTCTTTTCCGTGAAGGAATCAAAAAATTGTCCAAAAATAAAGAAGAAAATTCAAAACAAAAAGAAAACCTTAAACATTGCCTTGAACTACTACTGAATTTTCCTAGTTTTCATACGCCCGACAAACATAATGAAATGTACATATCAAAATATATATAATAAGGGATGAAATACACTGTATAAAAGGAAACACCTTTTATTTACAAAATCTTTGTCAATGAAACATAATATTACAGCTTAAAGTGACTAATTAGTATTTAATGACCTCATTGTTTTGATCCTCCGGTTGATAGGATGTTTACTTTATATACATAAAATTAATTATATATCTATTCACATATACGTAGACTATGTATATAAACGAAATAACCCATCCATTATCCTTTGAAATTCTGAAAGTAACAAAAAGAATGTCTCTATAACAATTTAGGGATGTAATACCTATGTATATTACCTATAATGAACACATCAAACAAGTATATGCCTTATTTTACGTAATGAGTGACCATCAATTATTTTCAATTTTGAGAAGATAAATTCGTCTCAACTTTCATTCTACACAAAAATTATGTGGCATCAACGAACAACAAACATCTTCAACTGGTGCCAAACCAAAGCATACTTTGCGATATAATTAACCGCCTCAGTTATTTAATTCCACTTTCTTCATCTAATTAACAGTGTTAAATTAAAATACTTAGATTATTATATAGCATTCTAACGTCGATATTTTCGCATTAAGCGAGAAGTTATCATCAACAGGTATGCATTAAGGCACATTACTTAATAATGTCTCACCAAAAACTATGTCAAATGAAAATTTAACGGTGATAATAAATAGGATTGTTATCCTAGAAAATTGCAATTTAATCGGCCATACAATGCAACGCAACCAGTCTGTAATATTGCAAAATACGTACTTTATCGTCAGGAATAAATGATCCACAGTCGTCCAGAAACAAATCGGCATTCAAGTGTCCACATGCTTTTGTCATGTGTTGGAGTAAAGTGCTCCAAATATGTGCATAAATGCATGATATTGAAGCACACTTAGTTAAAATGCATTTCAATTGATTGCATAGAACATCCACACTCACTTGAAGCTTTTGGGCAGCAGCACAAAAAATAACAAAAGTCCACGTCAAATAGTATATAAGGAAGCAAAGGATAAACAATTGTAAACAAAAAGAAAAACATTTGAATCAACATAGTCTATAAATTTTCCAACTTTCGTTTAGAGATTTTCAAGTTCCTCTATAACGAATCAATAACTTCTGGCTTTTTATTTGAAATCATTTCAATCGGACGAAGTTTGGACAATTGCAATTGTTTTCTTAATAACATCGAATAGGGTTGTTTGCCCATATATTTCTGGTGAAAATGCTGTATTCAAGTAATGAATAAAATATATATGAGTGTACTTTTAATATAAAATATGACGTTACAAACAATTTTCGTTGCACCCAATTTAGATAAAAATAAAATAAAATAAAAAATTAAAGAAAATGGTCGATAAAGGGATTTTTCACCATAAAATTTAAGAAAGAACAGAGCAAATAAATCAAATGAAATTTAGTGGAAAAAAATAAAATAGACAAATTGCCTAATGTTTTCTCATCACAGATTACTATATAAAATAAAACTATTATGTTTCCTATCCACAAATATCATCATCTGTGTTTTTTTTTTTCAAAAACTACCCTTATTTCTAGCAACGACTTGTATGTATATTATACATACGAGTATATAAAACGTATCAATAATAACAAATCAATGTAGCAATCAAATCAATGAGAGTACCGAATTGATTTGGAAAAATCTAATGATCTGCAAAAAAAAAAAAGTAATAAGAAAAAGAGAAAAAAGTCTAATCTTTAAATTAATCTTAACAACTACTAATGTTCTAACATACTGGAATAGACTGTTCTGTACAACGAATATCAACATGTAACGTATACGTACTGCGGAAACTGGCGAAACCATTAAATAAGAATATAACTGTAATACAAATGTTCTCTTAAAATCTGCTTAATTGTATACAAATGAGATTTTATTACAATCCTCAACCATTTTATAGTGATAGGTTCTCACTGACTGATTGAACAGACAACAAGAGTTTAAGATCATTTATCCATCCTAGTGGCGTTAATTTTTAATTAAAGTCCTCCATACCCATACGATTGACTCCAATAGCCACACTGCGACAGGTTCCATGCTGATTGATGTCATATTTTTAAGATATTAATGTCAATTCCAAAAAACAAACTATTATAATTTTTGCTTCAGACTCATGTATACGGATTACTTTGACAATCTTGATATTTATAATTCACCTATTCTGTGTAAATGTGCGACATCTTAATTGCTGACTGTATTAAAAGATAGAAAATATCCAGCCTATTATCAAAAATGGAAACTAAATCTATTACATATAAATACAGACCTTAAGTCATCCTGTCGCAAATATGATAAAATTCGTGGAAAAAATCATTTATCAAATTTAAGCTCATAATCCATTTCGAATCTGCCAATATTAGTAATGATTGACATTCCGATTTTCGATCAAAAAGATCAAGTGGAGATGATGTATAGTCATGTTCGGTAAACTTGAACTTACACTCGATATGTCTAAGATTTTAAAATGGAGTTTAAAATATTATAATAAAAACTGTACTCTTGCGGTAGTGGATTTGGTTTTGGTAGGGAATAATTCCGCCCAAAAATATTGATATTTGTGAAGAAATGTTGAGAGTGAATCGGATAACGAGGTGGCGGAAGTATTAGAAATAAGACATATCAAACTGGCTACATATAATGCTTCATAGCAAAAAAATTATTATTGGCCACTGTGAAAATGTGACGTAGACAAAAAATTCGCAGAGTCATTAAATGTGGAGTACTATCGATAATACGAATGATTAAATTTGATACTATGTTCCCATCATTAGCATTTATCACTCAGCAAATAAGTGGCAATTTTTTAAGAAAATAAAAATTCGAGGTATTGATAAAATGCCAAAATAATACAATAGATCGAAGTATCACAAAGCTAAAATGAGTTTCTAGTGCGGTAAAAACAATATCATGGTATGTGAAAATAGTTCTTTGCATATTAAAAATGGAAACTTTTTGGATGAAAACCCAGATTAAGTACAAACTCATGAGTAAGAAAACCCCTTACAAAACATGTGAACTTTATGAGTCTGGCGATTAAAATGAAATATACAAAATTGCAGCACAAAGAAATGTTGCAAACGGAGGTTTTATGTAATCGAGAAATGCCACCAAAAGTAACGGATAAGATTTATGAATATGTTGTTCGATCAGCAATAACACACGGTTCCGAATGTTATAGACTGTTTAAAGAGGTCTTAAATGCAGATATTTGACACAACCGCGAGTTGAGTATGTTGTATATTGTCATTCGCTGTAACATTGAAGGACAGACTTCAAAGCAACTATATTCGAGTCAATTTTTTAGTTGCATCTATTAATTCAATATAATCACTTAAAGATCCTGCATTTTTTTGGGGGTTTTTTTTTTTACCAATTTGTTGATGGAAATTAATAGATGAAAACAACTTGAAATAATTTCGTTGTTGCATTGGTTTTTAACGTTCTCATTTGGAAAATCATAAATATTTTGTATTTTCAATATAAAATCATAAACAAAAATATCAAATTGTGAAAATTTGCATCATCATGAGTGAAGGTAGGTGGTGGGGTGGTACTGGTAGTATGATATAAATACAATAGAAGATAGACTTTTTCCAACCCCCCATTATATTTGCAAATAATTTTATATGTTTTGATTATTAACATGTACATAATGGAAAATGTGAACAAAGGGAGGTTTTCAATTGAACATAAAATGACAATGAAAACATAAAATTTTCCATTTAACAGTTTGTTATATTATAGTAGGCAAGAAAGGATATCAACGATATATACGTACAGAAAACACAGCACAGATAGGACTATTAAAATGAAATTAAAAAAAAAAAGCTATAGTTTCAATAAAAATGCACATAACGTGTGTGTTACCAATAGTCCTTGCAACTGCAGATGCAATGCCATAATTTTTGTTTTTTGTTTCCCATATTATTATACATTACTGTGTGTGTCTATGGGATTAAAATTATTTAAATAGTTTTTAGTTGTTGTCCAAAAAAAAATTCAAAGATTATATTCCCTTTTAAGTTGGTATGCAAAAACTATTATAGGTTATGTAAATGCAGTAATGAAATCATGCAATCATAGAGATGTGCAGTTTCAATGGTTAAATATTTGCTATAGAAAATTTTATTATTTATTTTAATTTAATTAACCATTGATTTTCGTTTCAATGTAAAGCTGAGATTATGCAACTTTAGTATATGCCAAGTATAATTTTAATGATGTGGTTTATAAAAATGTTTAATTTAATCAGCACCAATAGACAGCAAAGGTTGGCTCGAACAATATGGGTTGAGAGTCTATTATGGATTCACACGGAGTAGATGATATGATATATCAATTGTGATTGGTGGTACTGTGTTTGTTGGTAAAAGAATAGACAACAAAATTTGGATTTCACCGGACGGTCCATTTCTCCATCGAGTCTATATATGAAATCGTTCATGAGATATTATTATTTTCTACAAAAAGTATACCTGCTTAAAGTTATGTTATCCTGTTACAGGTATTTGAAATAGAGAGTAAATTTTAATAAAGTAGTAGAATGAGGAATCCATAATTTTATGACGATATTTTTTATGAATATGTACAATAAAGAACTGGTAGATTTTCGAAAAGAATTATTGTAGAAATAAACGTTTCGTTTGTAGTAGTTCGTTTACTACCCCCATAGACACTAGATCTGTATCTTTAATCGTCCATGATATATTTCTACATCGAATCTATTATGAAACAGTCTATGAGATATTTTTATAACATCTTAAAAGAATACTGGCATTAAGTTATGCTCTCCCGATATTTAAAATATGCGAAATATGCGTTAATACATTTTTTTTAACAGGAATTCATAATTTTACGACAACATTTTTTATGAAAACGCAGTTGAAAGAGTAAAGTATATTGTTCATAGGTAGGTTCACGTATTAAAAACATAAAAAAAAAATTGGTTAATCTTTGATACAGCATATCCATGCCCTTTAAAAATTAGTTGGTTTTTGTTTTTCAAATTTAAACAACCAGATAAATATATGAAATTTATTAGGCACTCAGGTTATTATATAAAATTCAATCACTTTGGCCATGCTACATAACCTAGTGATTTTCGAAGTCGGAAAACTACTATTTAGGTTCTGAGTCAATATTATAAAATTTTCATAACATTAATTAAAAATAATATTCTTACAGAAATTTCCTATTAAGATTCTAAAAGTCATAAATTCTACCACGAGTTCAAAATTGTACTCAACCGGTCATTTAGCAAGCCACAGAATCTTCATAAATATTTATTATATAACCAGACGTTCATAAATAAGACAAAATTTGGTTAATCTCTGATATTGCATATCCATGCCCTTTAATAATTGGTTGGTTTTGGTCAAATTTAAACAATCAGATAAATATGTGAAATGTATTAGGCACTCAGGATATTATATAAAATTCAATAATTTTGGCCATGCTACATAACCTAGTGATTGTCATACTCGGTAAACTACCATTAAGGTCCTGAGTCAATATTATAAATTTTTCAAAACATTAAAAATAATGATATTCTTACAGAAATTCCCTATTAAGTTTCTAAAAGTCATAAATTCTATCACGAGTTCAAAATTGTACTCAACCGGTTATTTAGCAAGCTAAAGAATTTTCGTAAGTATTTATTATATAACCAGACGTTCATAAATAATACAAAATTTGTATAATCTTTGATCTGGCATATCCATGTCCTTTAAAAATTGGTTGGTTTTTGTTTTTCAAATTTAAGCAACCAGATAAATATTTGAAATGTATTAGGCACTCAGGATTCAAATTCAAATTCAAAAATACTTTATTAAGTAATTTACAATTATATAGAAAAAAATACATTTGTGTTAATTAACAAATTATAGATGACAAACGCATTTGCCCACAATGCCTACAATGCATAAAGCAACAGAATTTTCATAAATATGTATTATATAACCAGGAGTTCATAAATAAGACAATATTATTTTATCAATAGGTAATCTTAGACAATATGGTACTTCAGATTCATATTAAGCATATTTTGGCCAAATAATATATAAAATGATAATTTATGCAAATTGTCTAATGTTGGAATTAATAATATGTACAATAAGGTGTGAGGATACTCGATAAACTGAACTCATGACGGTATTAGAAGATCAGATTGATGAAAACTAATATTAGGCAAAATGTGTTTTTAAAGGGACTAATGTGGTTAGTAAATGGAGATGTGAAGGTCATGACAAAAATTCTTAAACAATAATGGTTGTTTATGAATGCCTTTCGCTCCCACACGGATATTAAATATCGAGATGATGATGATAAAAAGCGTATGTAAATGTTATTTACGGCAAGTTTTACTATATAGAGAATATGACTCCTAGTTTTTCCTAATTCATGTCAGAGTTTCATAAGATGGAAATATGTTTTCCCTTATGATAGCTTGATTATATAATGAAACTGATATGCAATAACACAAGGATATGATACTATAAACATTATGAACAAATAATTTTGTAAATTTTAATTAGAGAAATGATAAATAGATAACATAATATCATTGGAATTTAAATATATATATCTATAGCAATTCTCAGAAAGAATGAACGAAGGATGAAGGACAAAAAACAATGTTAATGAAATTTTCATTTAAATATCTATAAATGCAATGTTCCTATTCAAAGAGTGATCTACTAGTAGATCTATCTATCTATTCATGCTATGACAACATATACTTTTCACATGGCTATGGCATAGTTTTATTATTTTTATTATCTTTTATGCAAATAGGAGGAACCATAAATTCACTTTAAGTTGAAATTAATGTTGTACTTATTTGTGATTAGAAATAATCCTTGAAATTTACGTACATATACAGAAGAGAGAGGACGACGTGTACATATCTATATTTGAGTACATATCCTATGAGATATATATATATATATATATAAAATTTTTATTTATGTATGAATATATTATTATCTATAACTACATGCATTTTACCATTATATATCAAGGATTACGCAAAGCCTTATACTGGATAAGAATGATATTTCTCTGCCACTACACAATTTCTAACCTTTGGAAGTATTCTAGCAATAGTTACAATAGTATTACACTTATGGCATATATACATACTATTAAAATTTTCGAATTTGGGTTAAGACATGTTGATATTTATTTAAAAGGATTTATATTGCATTTTTTTTTGATTTTTTTTTTGGAACACCAACCCCCATTATTTTTAGACACACATCCCTATATTATGGATATTTTATTCTGTGACCGTTTGTTATGCATACAAATGACAATATATCCTTGCGAGTGCGATCAGTCATACTGATGGTGTATATACGTTTATGATAAGTTTTCCTATTTATATTTTATGATTTTCTTTTCTGCATTTTCCTCTTTATTATTTTTATATTTACAACATACAAGGATGAGACTACTATAGTAGGCTTATTATTATATGGCGAAAAAAATCTGGAACAAACTTTTTGTATTTTATACTAAAAATAATATTGTTTGTTGTTCATGATCTTTATTTTACATTTTTCTTGAATAAATTAGGATATTCAACCAATATATGAGTATGTATCTAAAGAAAGGAATAATAGAAAAAACAAAATAACAAAAAAAAAAAAACCTCAGCAAATATCTAACATAACAGCAAACATTCAAAACAGAATATAAAATGAACCTAGTAAAATATGAGAGATAAAATTCAATATTCATAATACTCCTGTATTTGTTTTAGGATATGTGATTTGACTCGAAAAAATATTGATAGCATTTTCTGTGATTGAGTTATGAAAGAATTGATGATCATTTTACTATATATTGTCCTTCTATATATGAGTATAGAGCCATAAAGTAAAAATTGTAACCTTATGTACTTGCTATTAACGTCAAAATTCATTGCAGCTTTTAGTATTCCCGTATATGGAGTGAAGACTGCGAACATCAATAAATGAAATCGAAAAAATGGCTAACAACAACCGTGTAATTCAGTTAAGATCTGTGCGCTCAAAATGTATCAATATCTTCAACTAAACAGAAACTTATTCTGCATTTTATCACCGACATCTGCTACTAGATAAAATGCATTGCATAAAGGTATTTCCGTTGAATATACGGTGATTAGTATGAAAAACCTATACAAACAGCATGATGATCTTGATGATCTTTAAGTCAACCTCGAACGAGTTATTAAGGACATTCGTCCAGCTATATGCGAAAAAGTATGCAAACATTAGGTTGCTCAAATTGGCTTTGTCAGACATAGCCGTGGTGGTCATATGAGCAAAATATTATATAGAAACATTATTTAAAATACAAAATAAAAAACTTTTTATATTCTATGTTTTATTTCTACTTATATTTATTATTACATATATTATTATTCGAAACCAAATGAACCATTAGTTAAATAAACATAGGTAACCTTAACATGAGTAACATCCGCCACTATCACAAAAATATTGATAAAAACATTAAACGAGTAACCGAAACTGTTTTATTAATTTTTTTCAGAAGAAACAACATGTATTATGTACACTTGATGCCTTTGCTGAACCTCATTTGATAATAAACAGAAACTGAATTGAATTTGATGTTAGGTTGTGTACCACTGTTTCCGGTTTGCAAGCCACAGAATGTTCATGAATATTTATTTAATTTGGAAAATCCTTGTTGGGTTTTTATTTCTCAAATTTAATCAACCACCTAAATATGTGAAATGTATTAGGCACTCAGGTTATTATATAAAATTCAATAATTTTGGCCATGCTACATAACGTAAAGATTTTCATACTCGGTAAACTACTATGAAGGTCCTGAGTCAATATTATAAAGTTTTCAAAACATTAAAAATAATGAT
>JANSTX010031310.1:0-14171 GCA_027564355.1 Penthetria funebris | reverse complement strand
GTTTAAATCAATCAGCTTAATAACAACGAAATATCATCTCTCATGAAAGATTTCTTTATAAATTATAATAAATGAACCACCCAAACAATTTAAAAAAATATTCGATACCAAAATCCAGATATATGTAATTGGTTTTTAAATTTATTATTGTTTAAATAACGTGAAAGTAATAATAATTAATTGTCCGACTATTTTGTGTAACATATATATTATAATGTGTAAACATTAAATGTAAATATTAAATATTTAACAAACTTTTACAATAAACACAATCTTTTAAGCATTTAGCAATATTAAAAAAAATTGTTTTATGTTAATAATATTTACAATTGACTTTTGTTTTTATAAACATATATGTAATCACCTAAATTAGAAATAAATATTATTTTTTACCTAACAAATAAATTAATTGAATCTTTAAAAATAAAAATAATATTAGAAGTAGCTGCTTACATTTCAATAATTTTTTAAAAAAAAAACTTTATGTATTATTGACTAAATTCAATCCAGTGATAAAAATGCATATGTTTGCTATGAACTCTCATCTACTTAATGGTGAACCATCAACAACGCAGTGTCAATAACCGCCTTACTTTTGTTAATGTATTTTAGTTTTTTAATAATTTTTGTGAGACTAGTAATGAATTTCTTACCTCAGATTTGGTTACTACAATGTCACAATTGAGACACTAATTAACTGATTTACTAGTTAAACAATTTTTTAAAAAATTAATATATTATTTATTATTCATATGTTTATATTTGATTTTAATCAAAAGTCGAAATCAAGCGGTCTTTATATATTACTAGGTCATTCTTATATATGGTTATAGTGACTAATATAAAGTTTAAATAGAATTAATTGATATATGCACCAAATCCTCATAGTTGCTACTTTTTATTAAAATTTAATTAATAACTTCTCAGACTGATTATGGAAAAATTCATTTCAACATATTTTTTTTTTGTTAATTAGAACTTTCAATTATGAAATTATTGTAATAATTAACATTTACATAGGTGTCGCATATTGCCGTAGATATTAGGCGAATGATTATAATGTGTGTATTCTGAATACCGGCATTTGAACCATCAACCGCGTTTTTACAGTGCAAAAGTGCTGTAAATAAATTAAATTATTAATTCAAAATAATCAATTATAAAATTTGTTGATTTATTTTTGAATAATTTTTCTATAACGAATTCAAAACTTTTAGTTTTTTTTAAATTGAAATTAGTACACAAAACTATAAAAGTAAAAAATTGTCTTAAAGATTAATGTAGTTTATTATTAGACTATTTTTAATATTAAAATTAGTTAGTTATTGGTTAACTAATTTAATTCAAATAAAACTGTATATTCGACATTCTGATAACGTTTGCTCTGGTTTTCTTTATATTCTTAAAATCTACCATTTATTAATGAGGGAAGACTTTCATAATTTATCTTAAAATATAGGAAGACATAAAAATTTAAAAATAACTTTCATTAGTTTTGAACATACCTTGTAAATTTTATATATTCATATATATTTTAATCCACAAAGAATAAACGCAGAGTAATAAAAAGAATTAGAATTTAACCCTTTTAAATATTTAAAAATATTCATTTATCTTTTCTTTTTATAGACAATATAATGTAATGTTACTTACCGATTATAATTTATAGTTTCTAAATATACAATTATTATCTTATTTTACAATGTTAATGATGTAAATTTATAAATCGTAGTTATAAATGACTATTTCCACTTATGAATTTTTAAAAATCGTTTATGTTAAGTCTTTCTTAATTAACACAATTTAATATTTGTAAAATATAGAAAGATTTTATTTTAAATACTTATTATGTACCAAATAAATTTCACAATGTTTTTATATTATTTTTAATTTAACTTTTTAAAACAAAATTTTAACATTCTCTTAAATTATATTTTTGTTTTTATATACTAGATATTATTTTATATATAGAACCACCACACTATACACAATTATCTATTTTTAATTATAAAAAATAATATATATTTTAAAATGAGGGTTTTCCTTTGGTTCTTCTGAAATATCAAAGATTCTCACTACGATTATATGAATACGAGTATATATAATTTAATCACTTTTTTCACAAATTGTTTATTATTTTTATTATTATTATCGTTAATATTAATCAAAAATATGTGTATTTTTTTGTTAAACAAAAATTTCAAATCATACGGAAAATTTTCAAAAAAAATATTTTTATAAACAGACGTTGACGAAGGCATTCACTTTACTGAAATATTTTCTTTGATATTTTCTTTCTTATATGAGAAAATATAAACATCATCACATGTATACGTTTATATTTATATCATATTCATATACTTTAGTGTTATAAATATTCATTCACTATATAGTCTAATAAATTTTATTTTTATAATTTTGTTAGCTTAAGCAAATAATCTAGCTAAAATATATAGGTGTAGGTAGTTTAGTTCTTAATCAGCATAATATTTTCGTTGTGTTCTTAGAAATTATTATTAGTAAATATATAATACTACATATTAAAAAATATAATTATATTCATGATATATAGTAAGTGGTCTTGAAAATTACATATTTTGTCGGTCGATTCAAAAATTAAAAAAAAAAAAATGATTTCAATTTAGAAGAAATGGTTTACATGACCTTAAGAAGAAAATCATGACTTATGATAAAGATTGAATATGCAATATAAACACTAATAAAAAGTAACCGCAATACTATGAATATTGCATTTTTAAGATAATTTTTACATGTAATAAATACGAGTCCATATTAAGCATTAATTATCAAACTAATTATTAAAATTTCAATATTTTATTTATCTTCATCTTTTAAATTTTTATGCCAACAAATTTCAAAGCGTAACTCAGTAATGTAATTTTCAAAACAATTAGAAATTTTCGAAAGGCATTATACTAATATATATTATACTAAAAATTTGAAAACTACTAAAATTCAATAAATACTATTCGATATCACTAAATTTTCTACAAAATGATTTTACACCAAAATTATAAAAATATAAAAAAATTTAATTAATAAGAACCATTAAAATATTCTTATAAATTCTTTCATATCTTTCACACAATTATTCTTAACTCCACAAATACAAGTTCTTTCAACCTTCACATAAAAAAATATATTCTCAAAAAAAAAAAGGTCCCATGTTGTGCCCCTTCTTTTTGTAGAACTCAAGATTTTATTTTATTGCTCTATATGTAAATTTTAAAAAAATTATTGATAAGACCACTTGAACTAACCTTCATAATACTTGAACATTTACTTGAACATTTACTTGAACATTTTATGTACGGAAGCATTCTAGTTTTCATATGATAAACAACAATCTGGTTTCAAAAGTAGAATATTTTTGATAATTATATTTTGTGCATATTATCACCATTTATCCCATGATTTATTTGTTATACTGTACCTATTTATATGTCGTAAATACTCCAATTGAAATTAATTTGTTGATTTGATCAGTGGACTTATCAAAATATTTGATAACTTACGAACATCAATATAAAGTTAATGTCTAGAAAATAAATTACAAACACACTCAACACGAAATACTGTTACAAGTTGAATTTTCTTAAGCGATAAAATCTCAAATAAAAATACCATAGGATCAAGATATTCTCCAGAAAATTGTTAAAATTTTTCTCTTTGTAGATTCTCATTTTTAGTAGTAAGATGAATAAATTTACGTGACAAATTTAGCAATTACATTTCAAAGTCAATTTCAAATGAAATCTTAATTTGGATTATTTTTGCTTTGAGAGCATATTTTACTTGTCGAAAGGCTTGAAAGCATCTTAGAAAAGATTCGAACCACAATAATATTCTCAATGAGTTGCCCATCTTTTATCATCGATATTGTGGTATATACTGAAATTATTACTGTGTCTATTCGTCCCTCGGTGTTCTGAACTCGAATTGTTTTCAACTACTACGAAGCTATTGCAGACCAAGTAGCAAAAATTTAATTTTGAAAGAACAAAGCTGCACATCGGATGTACAAAATAATCTAATGGAAAAGTTGCAAATTTTCATTTTATTTAAATTTTAGATTATAATTCATTGCTAACGAAAAATTTTCTTTTCTCATTTTTTATAAATTTGAATTTAATTGCGTATGTAATACCTTAGCGACATATTTTTCAGTTATAATTTTTTTCATAAATACAGATTCCAACATTATTTTGAAATGCAGTGAATTTTTCAAAAACTAATGCAATAGAAAACGATTCATTGATTCTGTTACGAATTTGAAGATTTATTCAAAATTGTACTATGTACGACATATAATGCATCTTATTTGCTGTTACATTAATCTTACCAAGGAGTATACTTTTCGTAAGACGATTATCTTATTATACAATACGCTTATGATAATGATGATTATTATGATGATGAATCGTTTGATTATTTAAAAATCTTTTGAACTTACAAAGTGCATTTTCTGTTTTATGCATTAAATTACTGTTGTAAATAAAATCAAGGCAGAGATAATAAACACATATATATATATATATATGTACAACACGAGTCTATAAAGAATTCCATTCAAGGTAATATTTATTTAAAAACATATTTTTAACACAAAAATTCATCTTTCTAGGTAATTCTTATATAAAAGATGATACGCTATAATGTATGCAATATATATACTAACTGTGCTTATATATATCTTAATACTATTTACTCTCGCATACCTCTATCTGTTGTCTTATTACCTTGTTTGGATTGCTTAAAGAAATTACTTCATCGATGTTGTCAAAGATTATAATTTACATATAATACGTGTATATATTACACCTAAAACATTGAATAAGATAGAGAAATATATTTATAATAAATAATAAAATTCAAATATTAAACTCGTACATATGTTTGTAAAAACAACATTATATACTAATCGTATCTTATACATTCAAGATTTTATATACCTAGAGTGAACGGACTCAAGTGGAAACAGATAATTTTTAGATTACATCATAAATACTAACTTATCTGAACGAACTCGAATGCACACTATATTTGGAACTTGCGCGCAATGTTGATAACATTGAATGAAAATATAATTTCAAATTTGTGACCGATCATGATTGATAATACAGATTCCGTCAATCGGAGTCTTACCAACTTCATACTGCTACATGTACTAAACTTTTGATTTCATCATAGTTTTATTTTGCGTAATGACGTTAGACAAACTGTTTCGTAATATCGTCAAACATCATAGAATCGGTCGAGGGAATACAACTTCACCGGCATTTATTCGAAATGTAAAGGTTCAAATGCAAAATAATGCAATTCAGAACGTAATAATATGTATTGTGTATTGATATGAGATTGAATTGCAAGGAACCATACAGGCTCAAATCCAAGCACCATACATTGTCGTCTTCGGAAAAGCTGATACCTTCATCTGCAAATTCACGTCTTTTTAAACCACAGCCAAATAATGTTTACAGAAAGAACTGGGAACCAATAACAAATCGTTGAAAAATAAGTAGATGCGATGTATTGAATGAAGTGTATCTTAATGTAATTTTAAAAAAAAAATTGCGTGAAATAACTTATTAATTAAATTGAGTAAAATTTTGTTGTTTATAATTTTGTTATTTTATAAAATTATTAAGAAGTATAATATTTTTTTAATCAGGAAATTATACAAATTATACTTCATTGCAATTTATTTATTACTTCATGTAATTAGAACTGTTTAATTGTTAATCTGAATTGCATATGGTTTTTTTTTTGTTTAAGTAAACCAAGAATATTTCCATATGTAAATATTTATTTTTATTTATGCAGTAATTCCTTCGATACGAAATGACTTAATTTTAAGTAATTACTCATTATTGTAATTATACAAGTGCTTTTATAATTGATCATATTATATTTATAACTTAAATATTGTACTCGTAATGTTTGAAGTTAATTCAGAACATAAATTATAATTGAATTGTAAGATCTTATATAAATACAGTGCATAGTTTTAAGATTATTTACACTAATTAATTCAAGTTAATTTTAAAAGTGCATATATCCGGAAAATTCATTTATTCACTTGTATTCATATTGAGTGCACATTCTAAAAATGGATGATGTTTACTATATGTAATTAATTTTTGCATGATGTTTGATAAAAATTTGTACACACCTTTTTTGCATTTAAATTTCAGCGTATGTCCTCAACAATAGAAAATATACAGATATACTATGATTGATTAAATTAATATAATTTTCACCTACTCAACCAATATTTACCTACACGCGGTGTCACCGGTAACTCGATCACGCTATATGTCAATAATGGCATGTGATCGAAGTTAAAAAGATGGTGCTAATGTCGTATTTGTGCCGACTGGTTGAAAAACCAATTTAACAACAAATTAGGTAGCTGTAAAATATTTGTGACTTAAAGTGTATTGTATATATTACTTTTTCGCTGCCTTTTCTGCTGAAGTTACAAACGCAAGTTCTCACATTTTTAACTAATTCTATCTTCTTATTATTTTTTAAATTATATTGGTTGGTACACATTAAACATTAGTATATCCGATTAAAAGATTGAGTATGTCGGACAGTAGATTCCAACATCAAAACAGTTAATAAATCACATCTGGTCTGATCATCTTTTACCCATTTGCGTTCCGAGGAGCATTTTTTATTCTATGTAACCAATTGTTTTCTTCTGAAAAACAAAATAAATACCCTCTTCTTATAAGTCAATCACAAGTTATTGATATAAATTGTAATCGAATTTGTGGCGACGTCACGTATTGACTAGCATATAGATGTGACTTGGTCAATTAACTTATCTTCCAAAACTACCTTTAACAGCATACATTTGTTTAATACTCGATTTTAAAAGAAATACATTGTAAGATCTTATTAAACCCTCAAAATATGTAGGTCATTAATACCTCACAAAAAATTTACTAAAATGTTCTCTTTTATTTTTATGAGTCTTTATTTATACGTATTTGAACTGCTTGCTTTTCTTAATTCTTCTACAGTTTTTGAAACCATGGCTGTATCAATCTCATTTCCAGATTTAATTTTCAGTTTTTCTAAACTCAAATTCCATCACAAGATCATTTTAGTTGTAGTTTTATATCTCAAATTCAATACAAGTATATTTACTATACTTAATCTTCTTCAGATGCTCACCTATCTTGTTAATTTTTTTTTTTTGTTTTTCCATATAATTTGTTTTGCATATTTACGTCACATTTCTACTAAACCTGGCAGAACAAGAAAATTACTGATTATTTTAGTTGTTTCTGCTAGAGGCTAAACCCTAATCAAACATTCGTGTATAATTCCGTATTATCTATGTTGCTTGGAACCTTTACGTCTTCTCACTTTAACAACTACTTCTCCTCCCAAAACATAGATGATTATGCTGTCTAACTGACTGGTACCTAGTAAGTTTCCAGTATTATGAGATCAGCGATATTTTTACTTCTTTTCTTAGCACTGTAGTTCCCATATAGTCAGTTTTGCATTGATAGGGAAGATTACCATTGTTTTACCATGTGGAAAATTTTTTTCCTTAGTATTGAAATTTAAATTATATTAGACTTCAGTCTCTACAAAATTATAGAAATTCAAAGAATATAAATATAAATAATATGTGGTGCGTACATTGAGTGTAATGTATTTTTAAATTTAAAACAGTTGATTATTTATGTTAATGTAATTTAATGAAATGCATGTTTTATACAATTTACATTATATCTGATGGTAAACAAATAATAAAGTTATTAATAACGTTTTAAAAATATATATTATAAAATTTTTATTCATATATAAATAAATGTTTACGATCGTATATTACTTTTTCATTAAGTTACATATGAGTCATTTCTTTTAAGAGGAACATATTCCAATTAATGATCGTTTTCAGAATGTATATATTATAAACATTTGGCAAAATTACAATTTTCTTTACTTTTTAATATTTTACTAATATTATTTCATTAAATGTTATATGCATTTCTTGGTGCATTCATTGAATTGCAATTAATCATAATATATATACTTAAACGAGTAGCTTTAATCAAAGTGCATATACATATTATTATTCATTATACTCGTAGAGTGTAATGGACAAATTCAATCATCACTATTTGATTCTAATGTTCATAAATATGTTAGATATTTCATTGCATGGTTAATGCATATATGCATGCATATAAGTCAAGTGTGTCAAGTTGAAATTAAATTTATTTTATTTTACTGTCATTAATTCAAATATAATTCTCGAAATTTCCAATTTCACGAGAATTATCATCAAGCATATATTGTTAAATTATTCATATCAAGAAAATGAGATAACTAAACTTATTCAGAATTTCGCTTTGTTTTTATGCACAACAAGCAATTCCGTTGTAATAATTCATCAATTTAATAATTTAACATGTAGTTAAGAAGTTCAGAACGGACACTATCATATAGACACTTACATTAACAAAGATCCACAGTTGCAATAAGTGCAATAAATTAATTTTATTCCAAAATGCAAACATTTGTCACAATATAAACTAATTGTGCAATAAAATTCGGACAGTTCAAAATTGATTTTAAAACCGTAATACCGAAATTGTAAAAGCAATAAAATGCTAATCTGTAAATTGAGAAACGAAAATAGCGTTGTAAGAAGAAACAAAAGCAAACCAGGCTGTAAGCAAACGAAACCCCTTACGCAATATCGTCCAAAAGTGCAGGCAAGATTTCGATATAATGAGCATAAATAACATGAAAATTATTACTGGTTTTCATGAATAGTGAAAAACCTTTAGATCCTACAGGAATATTCGTCATATTAAATTAACTGAATATTATTCGTGAATATCCCTAAATTATAAAAAAATGTATACAATATAAAGTTATGACATAAATTATAATACATAAGAAACAGAAAACGGATAACATTGGATGGGGGTTACACAATATCGCCAAAAATATTTACTCATACTTTTATAGATATGTTTGAAGATCTTTATTGAAGTGAAATTGGTTTGAATGCATTTACATATAATTTCATATACATATATAATTTAAATAAATTAAAATATATCAGTTCTATTAAGCTATTCTAAATTCTATCAGACTTTAGTACATTTTTTTAAATACTAATTTATTCTTATTAATAACATCTACTAAATTCACTAAAAATATGCATTTTATAGTACCAATTAGCTTAATATTGTGAAACTTTTGTGCATTTCTTATTTAGTTTATTTGTAATTATTGCTTTCATCTATTTCTACATGAATGTATTTAATTTCTCAAAATCGACTTTGTTTCTAATTTTTAAAATATTCTACGTAGTACGATCTTACTAATTATTTACCAACCACATTTTTTCCTATATCTTAAACTTTCGTTGTACGACTTCTACCACTTTCTCTTATGTAAATAATACACAATTATTAAATAAATAATTTTAAGAAACACTTACTTAATAGCATCCAAAAATCATAAACAAATCAAGAATTAATTTATATTATGACTATTTTCCTTTAATTAACTTATAATATCAGATGGATAATGTAGATATTTCCTCTCGACTTTAACAAAACTTCTATACTTTCCAAAAAAACACTATGATATTTTTTTCGTTTGCAATTTCATATTATTTGGAAAATTATGGGCAAAATGCCAATTGAATCAGTGGGTCGTTTGTTATTTTGATTAAATTTCTAAAAATATCGTTAACTAATTATATATTATTTTGAGATATTTTCCATTTGGACATCTGTTTTTTTCTCTAATTTTATTAATTACGCAAATTATTAGAATTTCATCATGGATAATTTTAAATTTTACAGTTTAGCTGGTCAAAATATCCTTGCGTTTTAAAAGCTGGACATTGTCATGGTGGTGGTGCAACAGCACGTCTGGATAATCAAATGGTTCTACAAGATGCTGCCGGTCTACTTAGTGGTTCCAGTTCATCCGATACAAATTGTTATTGTACACTAGAACCATATATTGATGCAAAATTTGATATTCATTTACAGAAAATTGGCACAAACTATAAAGCTTTTATGTAAGTCCATTTTTCCAGTGTTACAATAATAGCAATTATTGAAAATATTTATTATTAAAGGCGAAAATCTATTTCTGGTAATTGGAAAACTAATCAAGGTTCAGCAATGTTGGAACAAATTACAATGACTGAAAAATATAAAAGTTGGATCAATGAGGTAAAGAATTAATATTGTGATCATTAGGATAATTAAAATGTTATCTATCATCTAATCTGTTGATTTAAAATAATCAATCAATTATTCTTATGAAACTTACTTCTTGACATTGAAACAACTTAATTTATCTACTATAGGTATCTGAATTATTTGGTGGAATGGAAGTATGCGGTTTATCAATTGTTGTTGCTAAAGATGGAAAAGAATTTATATTAAGTGCTTCCGACAGTACATTTCCACTTATGGGTGATTCACAAGAAGATGATCGTAGACAAATTGCTGATTT
This sequence comes from Penthetria funebris, assembly GCA_027564355.1. Classification (NCBI taxonomy): domain Eukaryota; kingdom Metazoa; phylum Arthropoda; class Insecta; order Diptera; family Pleciidae; genus Penthetria; species Penthetria funebris. The sequence continues at coordinate 3,635 of JANSTX010031310.1, read as the reverse complement.
GGTGTCTTCCAGAATGCAGGTATATTACGTGTATTGTAATTTATTACTGTAATTTCTTTAAAATATCGAAGAAATACTAACAGCAACTGGATTATACAAAATTATTATTATATTTATTGATACTCATAATTCAATAACAATCAAACGACCAGGCAATACTCGAATTATATTATGAGTTAAAACTACTCCTTTTTTCGAGTGCCTATATGTTAAAATTAATAGTTCTAATTAAAAAGAATTGTAAATAACCAAAATATTTAAAAACTTTAGAATATATGCCGACCACCACTATCAACTACAGGAACACGTACATCTGTATCGTCTCGTGGTGGAAGTCCGACAGAAGAAACTGCGCCAACAAATAATTCAAGTAGTTATCGTCCGACAGCACCAAGTGGAGGGCCACCACCAATACCTGAACGTACAACTCCTGGTCCTGGTTCAATTGGACGACATGGTAGTTTAAGTAGTGTATCATCGGAACCACCAGAGCAAATGAACGAAAGAACACCATCGTTAAGTAATGTAGGACGTCGTGATTCACAAGGTATAATTTTTTGTTTTTTAATATTTTTTTTATTGCTTTTTATTAATTCAAACAAAATTCTTTCTTTATACTCATTTAAACACATTTAGTATCCCAAACTTCAGTTGTTTCTGGTGCATCGACAAATACACGTCCAAATCAACAACAAAGACCACCAAATCAAACGCAAACATCTGTTGCTGAAGATGCTGAAGATACAATGAAAAATTTAAGAAAGACATTTGCTGGCATATTTGGAGATATGTAGGATTTAGCAAATAAAAAACGTGGAAGAACAACAAGTGATACCGGTACCTCAATTTTTAATAAAAACAATTCAACTGATTCACAAATTATTATTACAAAAGCGCCAACAACTTCAACAAATAAATTAACTGATTCAAGCAATATTTTAACTGATAGCTACAGTAATAATATAATAAGTAAAATTCCAGCAGATTTTACAATTAGCAGTTCTTCCACAAACAGTACGGTAACAACAAATGATATTAAAAGTACTGAAAAAAAAATAATACCGGGTGATTTTAAACAATCGGAACGCATTAATCCATTTGATAAAAATTCTAATAATTTTAAAACTGACAGTAGCGTAGATGTTGCAAAAAGTAATATAGACAATTATTCATTACCAATGACAACATTATCTAGTAATGATTTGAATAAAACAACAATTGATAATTCAATTTCAAAGTATAGTTTTGATAAAGTTTCAAGTAAATCGATTAAACACGATCAAAAGCAACAACACCAACAGCAATCATTTGAAGATCAAAATTTTAAACCAACGTCAACAGCGGCTGCATCATCGAATTTCGATGTAAGGCGTACGAAACGTTCAAATTCTGTGGCAACAACAAATGATTATAGTAACTATAAATCAAATTACCAAAAAATGGCACCAAGTCTTACAGAAACTATTAAAGAATCAAAAGATTTCGAAAGTATAGGGACAATTGGTGAAAAGGGCAATTTTAGATTATCCAGTGAATTGGTATCTGATGCCGAAATCATTTTTAGTGATAAAAATAATTTCGAAAATATTACAGCACTACCAATAAGTAGTAGTTGTTCCATTGAATCTGATTCAATATTTACACAACCCGAACGAAAACATAATTTCATGAAAAGCTTAAGTGTTTCATCTGATAAAGATGAGAGTTTCTTACAGGATCCGACAATAAGTTATAAGATTTATGAAGGAATACAAAATGTTGCATTTCAAGATTTTGATAGTTCCGATAAAGGTTCAACATCTTCAAATTTAATGAATGATGATGATGATCTAAAGTAATTTAATAATATAAAATACAATATACAATACAACTCACTATGCAGCCTCAATAGTTTCTGGGTTTCAAACTACAGAATTTCAATTTAAAATATACTTAATTAAAAAAATTAATACATAATTTAGTCTATAGAATTTTATTACATATTCTCTTATTTCAAACTGCTATAGAGTTGGTACTGGAAAAACTGTAGAAATAATTTTAAAGCTGGAGGCTCGAATGCAAAGAAATTCACGTCAGAGTGCAATAAAATTGATTAAAACTATAAACTTACCCGACACCTGCATACATCGCCTACTGAAAAATTTACTTAAACAGAAATCTTTTAAAAAGAAACATCCGTTTTTTGTGCAATCGATCTCGAAAACTTTATTAATTTATCTTACAAAAGGATTTCTATAGTTCAACACCACAAACTTGATGCCGTCATATGACGAAATTTTTAGAAAATTGTTTGTTTTTTTATGAAATTTAATATATTTTCAAAATTCGATTAAAATATTAAATATGAAGATTCATAATTGTTGAAACTATAGAATTTTTAATTGATAACACTTCGAATAACGATGAATAAAATTTATATTTAATTTAATTTTGTCATGAATTTTTCTTTAAGATAACTATATCTTCACTTAACTAACACATTACGATTGCATAAGCACATGCATCAGATTCAAATTTATTCTGTCTGTGTTCAATATAAAATATACAAAAAACTACACACTTAAAATTTGTTTACATGCACCAAATTGATTGCAATTGATAAGTTGCTGAGATGTTAAAGATTAAAAAACTATACGCGATAAATTCTAGGTTACTTTGATGACAAGCTTCTATGTATACAATTACAAAAATAACAAGCTTTTAAATTATGCGTTTCTACAGTTTTTTTTTATGAAACGTTCACTATTGCATAGTATTTCTATGAACTGTACAAAAAACTATCTAAAATTACGCACCTAGCATGTATCAGTAGTCCGTTTTTAAGCATTGCATGTTTTTATTTACTTTATAAACGTTTAAAAACTTCCACTAAATTACATCATAAGAGTAACTTTTACTCATAACAATTGGAAGTAGAAACGAACACATTTTATTGTGCGTCCTAAGATAATGTTAGATCCTCTTTGTATTGTGTCAGAAAAGATGGAAACCCTGAGATAAGCTATAACTCAAATGACTCGTTGCTCTTAAATATATTATGTTGACAGAAGTATTAATTTTAACATAAATTGCATTCAATATTATGGTACTTTGTTACTAATCGCCTATATATGTTAGATATTAAATTTATCTGTTAATTAAACTGTATTATTACTGCACTTAATGTTTTAAAACTAATTTATTGGCATATGATACAATATTGAAATTACTTACAAAATAAATATGTTATGTTACAAATAATAAGAGTATTTATAGTATATATATATACTCGTATAAGACGTTCTTAAAATTTCAAACCAATAACAGAACTAGATCTACTGTATATAATTTAGGGTATAAATCTTATACACATAATATGGCGCAATCGGTAATATTTTCAATACGATGTAAACACTCTGACGGTTGAGTCTCTCTTCTGAATATTTTTTCATAAAATTAACTGGCAATAAAAATATATATTATAATATTTTTAAATTAATATTTTGAATACTACATATATAATATATATATCCTGATTTATATTAAATTATCCAATTTTAATTGTTATTTACTTTAATTAATTATTATTTATAATAATTAGTTTCTGGTTATTTTCTATACTTTTTATTAGAAATGAATAAAAAATATTTATATAA